>JAREIK010001056.1:352774-540640 GCA_029783825.1 Sapria himalayana
TTTTAATTTTTAAACACTTTTGAGGGCTATCATTAGGAATTTAAAATTCAATGAGTTATATTTCAAATTATCTGGTATGAATTCTTCACCTATTTTCAGGCTAAATTGAGGTCTAAGATTAGTATATTTATTTCTTGTGATGGACATATTTAATAAAATTTATATTTTGTTTCTATTGTAATTGGTTACTGATGGATGTGATGTTTATTTAGATCTGAAATTATGATTTTACTATTGGTAATTTTGTGCATGTTATTATGGTAGTTGGTGATTAATAATCCACAAAGCATACTCATGTGTAATGGTTGAAAGGAAGTGATAGCTCATACAATATTGATCTTTAAGAAAAACATATACATCAAAACCAACATTAAGGTATGTTTAATCATGTGAATATAAAACTTATGAAGCTAAAAAATACAAATATATTTATAAACAAATCTATTATGCATAACTTAGATAAACTAGCCTTCAATTGATGTGAGAATATAATATAATATTTTCTAAGGATTTTACTTTTAAAATAGGAATCACATGTGATCATGGTGGTCAGCGAACCATCTTATATGATAGTATGATACTAGGGTAATTTTATAATAATTGAAAACCTATTCTATAACCAACCATAATAACAACTAGATAATTTAGATGGACCATTAAATATAATGAAATAGACCAACCCTAGAATTTAAGAGTCTTACCAAAAATTCATTTTTATTTTTTTGATTATAGTATCAGCTGACTCACTATTGATTGATTGAACTAGCTACACAATATCTATAGGATTGAAACTTAGATGAAAGTTAAATTTACTACTTGTATGATCTATATACTTATAGAATTATGTTGGATAAGGTATCTTTACTCAATGAGCTTGTATGACCTATATTCACAACAAATTTTTATTATTGTTATCAGAGATTATTTAATTTGATTTGTCAACTTTAGTTGACATAACTATTATTGAAAACGAATAGTTCTAATTTAGTATTTTGAAAATTAATATCCTATTTTTGCATTTTGTTTTGTATTCCTTGTTTTGTGTTTTTTTTGTTTCTTTTAGTTTAGTGTTTGTTTTTCTTTTCCACCAATCAATAGAGGGAAAACTGTGGGGCTGAGCTAACATCTTAAGAGCTAGAAAGTGATAAAATAAAAAGAGAACTTTAGAAGTAGAAAATATATATGCACAGCCTAATTTATCAATATGATGAAGCCTATGTTTTACAAAATCATAATTTTTATATCATATTTAATGGTTACTTAATTAGTTATATTATTAGAATGTTGTAAGTTATGGAGATCTAACATTTGAGAGCCATGAAGAGATTACATTTGATAGTCCTAAGCCAACCTTCATATCTTCATTTGAAGATATAATTACAAAGTTACATAATAATGTAAGAAGAGCAAATGAAGTGGAAGAAGAGCAAATAAGACAACTTGAAATGAGATTTGCAGATACTAACTTGGCATACTTAAAAAAGTACTACATTAGAATATCTAGTAGCTGAACTAAATATGGTCAGTTTGAGAAGGAGATAAAGGAAGCTAAATGAGATACAACACTTATTAATGTTAAGGCCAGAAAATGGAATAAATAGAGCATATAGTATTATATATCTATATGGATATTGTCATTAATGTAATCTCCTATATAATATTAATAGCCGACATAAAAGATACAAGGATAAAGGAAGTAAAAGATTATATGGAGATGCTGACATAGATTGTAGAGATTATAAATGGAAAGAATACTCAATTGTAGTTCTAGCTACATATCTTAAATGTAGCACTGCTTGGGAGGGAACCCAATAATTTTTTTGAATGATGTGATGAAATAATAGATTATGGATTCACTTACACAAATCATTATTCACATTTTAGACACCCACATATTTAGTAATAGAACTCAAACCCCTTTCTATGACTTGTTAACCACAAAAAAGAAGTAGACCCATCATCTTGTTACACGACAACAATCAAATCTAGTCATAACAATTACTTATGTAGCATGGATGTAAAGTTATATTTTATTTAGGAAGATTAATTGATCAAGAATAAATAATTAGTTTAGTATGTAAGTTTGTTCAATGTGCCACATACTAAAATAATACTAGATATTTTGGTAATTATGCATTATGTGTTTTGTTTGGTGTTCAAATTATAGAATATTCTTGTATTTTTTGGTAGTTTATAATAATGTGTAGACATTCAAAGAGAGATAGTATTAGTCGTTTCAAGACTTTGGTGTTTTGGATGATTTTAATGAATAATCATAAAATCAATATGCTTTTGGAGGTATTTAGTAGATGAGACATATTACTAAGTCTTTCTTAGTTTTGGTATTTTAACTTGAGCAATACTCTACCTAATTGATTAGGACAATTTTTGTACATCATAACCCTACTAATTAATTAATACAATTGTTTTACTATGTAATACATTTTTAGTGGTTATAATATTATCATCGAGTTATAATTATACTTAGCTCAAAAAATTTTAATAGTTGTGATATTAATTCTCTATTGCACTAACCAAGTAATGCATTGGTACCTAAGGTTATGGCCAAGTCCAAGCACAATGAAAATATCTTTAATGTGCTTAGTAGTCTCAAGTTAGAATCATGACTTTTTACAAAGCCACGTCTTTTTAAGCTGCAAAAAATTAAAGAGGAATAACTACCTATGGAAAATCCACAATAATTATTTAAAGTTGAAACTTTTATGAAATCAAATTCTATAGAGGACATTACTTAGGTATGATAATTTCTAAGGTCCAACTCTTATCCTAAAAGGAAGACACAACCATGACTTGTGTGCTAAAGATAATTATCAATGTTGTGGCATCCTAGTAGTGCCTAAGTAACATGAAATAAAAATAAGAGAAATCTAGTGTCATAGCCACCCATAGTATCATAGATACTTGAAAGATATGAAGGAACCTTTTGTGTTGCAGTCATTTCTTAGTGGCATGGACACAACCAACACACGAAAAACTTTCTAAACATTATGAATTTTACTTTGCTTTGTAGCCATATAAAATGTAAGAAGGACCATTACCAATACCTAATCTTATGCACACTGCCATAGCTATATATATATCTAAATGAGAAGCTATCTTAACTCTATGGCTATATTTCAATACTATAGCTCTTTATAGATTACAAATGGACAAATCCATGTTGCCACAACTATTTCACAATATCATGATTTTATGTTACAGAAAAATTAGACTCAATTTGTGGTCATCACCAACATTGGAACTATGTATTATAGAAAGATTAAGATGTTGACTAGAGTTAAAGAAATTTTCTAAAGTCATAACCCTAACCTAAATAAATGAAGGCTGAAGTTTTGAATTTCTTCTCAAAGCCATGATTACTACTTAGAGTAATAAAATTCACCTGAATATAAAAGTGGAAGATAAAAAATATTTTTGATATCTTTCACGTTCCACTTCTTTTTCTTAATGCAACAAGCAAAGCCATGACAACTACCCAATCCTAGAAAAAAAAGATTATTTTTTAGGGGTTCTATAAGAAAGCAAGGGATGTAAAATTAATGCTAATTTTTAAAGTTGAAGGGCTGGCTCTCAAATCCCTCTCCTCTAGGTATGAATTCAAGAATTTGTACCAAACTACCATGTGACAAAATTTGTGTAATTTGAGATATATGGTGTAAATTAATTTTATTTGTGAATGAAACAATGATTTGATTTTTTATGTATGAATATTGATGAATGTTGATTAAATATAACTTGAATTAATGTTTAAATTATTTGTAGGTTTGTGTGAGATTGTCATGGTGAATGGTGATAATTAAACTATGAGACTAACTCATGCATATGGTAGAATGGAAGTGACAACCCTTCTAATTGAGATGCACAAGATAAACCTATACATTAAAACATAAAATTTGGGCATATTAATCATCATGAGTATGGTACTTCCAAAGCTAAAAGTTCAATTTCTATTACATTTCAATCCATTATGGACATCTTAAAAGAACTGCTTCTTGATTTGGATAAATGTTATTTAGAATATTATCCCAGGTGGTTCGTGCTTAGTATGCAAGTTGCTAATCACTATGGAGGATAGAACAAGCAATCCTTGAGCATGTGCCAATATGTTATGACTCACAAGGTGATGGAAACCCTAAAAGAATAGTTGAGGAAACTTGTGACATGTGTTATAATTTTACTAGTATGATTCCCACCAATGAAACTTAAAGGAATCATATATTAATTATGTGATTATGGTTCTTATGAAGCTATAGTCAAAAGCTTATAAACTATATCATTATGTGGTCATTATGATATTTGAGGCCGGAGAATAAAAGTGTACATAGGAAGTAACTATCAAGGGTAGTTGATGAAGTTACCTAAAAGATATGAGATTATGTTAACTTTTGAGGAGAGATTAATTGTTGACTTGGTGGTGACATACAGATGGGACATCTATGAGAAGGCCACCATTGGAACAAATTTAATGATGAAAAACACCATATATGTTATTAGGATAAAGTGTCATTGCATAATACCTCAACATTCATTCTATGTCGAACGTAATATAAATTGAGCGACTTAAATGGAATGACATATGTTAAATAAATAATTAATGGACCTAAGATTATCTAACAATCCGAGTATCTATTTTACTATAAATATGTTATCTCATTGTTGAATAAATGAAATAACAATTTAATTTCTATAGGATCAATATCTAGATAAAAGTCTATTTTACTATTTGTATGACTTATGCACTTATGGATCTTAATTGATGAGAAATTCTGATTAATGAGCTTTTGTGAGCATCACTTAATTAATAAAATTAGATAACATAATAAAGTCACAATAAGTTTTTGGCACTGGTACTAGAGATTATTTAGTTTGATTAGTTAAAGTGATTTGACATAAATTTTTATGTAAAAGGATAATTCATTTTAAGTAGTTTAGATAGTGTTGAGTTTGATAAATATTTTTAGATCCAAAAGCTAAATCATTTTAACTTGTTAGAACTTAATTAGTTTTCTTTTGATTTTTATTTGTTTTTTTCTTTTCTTTCTTTCTAGCCAACAATCTACAAAGTTAAAATGCTATCAAATCTTTATAAAACTTAATATAAAATTACCTTAAAGAGGTATGAGATAAGAATGAATCATATAAAAGGTGTTTTGAGAAACTTGAAATCAAAATGTGCGAGAACATCTATAACTATAATTATTACGAGACTTATCATGCTCAAAGAAGTGATTTCTATTAAGAATCTTATGATAACTAGTATCAACCCTATTATTAGTAGTAAAAGAGTAATAGAGATTGGAGATATGGAAGGCCATGAGATGAGGACATATTATGAATCTCAAGCAAATTTTGAATATTTTTGGATGATTAAACTTTATGAATTTCTAAGAGAATTGAGAAGTGATAATGCTTTTGAAGAAAAATGGATGAGTAAAAAGAGAGACTAGTAAGAAGATATATATATTAGTTATGAATTAGTTTAAGTCTGAAGAAAGTTATTAATTAGGTTAATTATGAATTAGGCTAAGGAAGAAATAGTTATGGTTGAAAATCATGTAGAGAAAATTAATAATACAGCCTCAATTGTTCAAAGAGAAGAGGAAGAAGTTAAAGATGAAATTTCTATGATCAATATAGAAATATTCTGGTAGAAAACTTGAAGAGGAAAGTGAAGATACAGCCTCAATTTTTCAAGAAGAAGAAGCTAAAATGAATGATGAAATCTCTATGACTAGAATGGAGATAATTGTGGTAGAACATATTGAAGAGGAAATCAAAGACATGGCCTCAACTATTGATGAAGACGATGAAATAAATGATGCAATCTTTATAGCTAATACAAAAAAATTGATGTTAGAAAATCTTGAAGAAGAAATTGAAGATATGGTCTCATATATTTAATAAAGAAAAACTGAGGTGAACCATAAAGATTTGGTGGCTGAATTAGAGAAATTTGATGAGATATATTAGCATGAAATTGAAATGGCCAATACTATTCATAACATTAATGCCAAAGAGAAATTAAAGAAGGAGAGTAATGTGTAAACTAATTCCATGGATGAAAGAATCAAGACAACCATTCATCCATCATACATAACTAATACTAAAAGTACAAGAAATAAATAAGTAAAATAGTATACTAAGAAGATATCATTGATAGTCGAGATCTCTGATGGAGTAAACTATAAAAGTTGTTGTCAAAGATCTAGCTATAGACACAAAATTTAGCACTGTTTGGGAGGCAACCCAATAATATTTTTTGCTATTTGTTTAAAAAATTGTTATTGTTGTGAGAATACAAATTGCATGTACAAATTTATACTATATTCCATCTTACAAACAAAATAATAATAGATTCAAACCAACTAATATTAATATTTTTCTCAAAGTCATGATAGTTTTTTAGAGTTATAACTTTAGTGTTAAAGTAAGAAATATCCGATCAGAAGCTACATGACAAGGCCTTGGAAGTTTTTCAGAACCATGACTTTAGTTTTACAGAAGAAAAAATATCATAGAAGATAAATGAGAATTCCTAAATAGTTTTTTAGAGCTACAACTTTTATACTAGAAATGGAAGAATATTACATAAGTTATATGGGAAAAGTTACAAATTTAATATAATGTTGTGACATGGAAGCTACTACTTGTTATAATGCATTGAATTTTCATTTATAATATAAAAAAAAACTCATAGAGTTGCAACCTTCAACTACCATGTCATGATTATAAATACCTAACCCTCAAATCTATTCCACAAAATAAATCCTAAACTTCTATAAGCACCATGACAATCCACCCTAAATCCTCTTAGCTTATTGATTCCAAAATTAAAAGAAAAAGATTATAAAAAAATATAACTAAGATGAGTCATAAGATGAACGAGAAAATACAAAAATGGAGTGTAGTGAAGATGCCATTTAAAGTCATGGTGTCCAATGTGACTTTTGTTACAAAGATTGGGCAATGAAGGATGTACTCCATGCTTTACAAAAAAAGATTTATTGGAGATAGGATTTAACAAATTCATTTCTCTTCCTGAAAATATTATTAGAAAGTATAATTGGATATTATTTTTTATGCATAAAGAATGGAAGAATATCTTAGTTGTAAAGGAGTTCAATATTAATTTGGAGGGTATGTAGTGGAGGACATGATATATGAGAGGTATTTGGACTTGTTTTGATAGAAGAATCATTAAAGAGCTACTTGGATTCCCATGGTCAAAAGATTGTATCGATTTCAAATATCTATGTAACAAAATATTTTTTTCTAGCTATCATAAAATTATTGACAAATGGTAAGGGCACATGAAGGTTGATGTCGAAGAGTGCATATTGATATTTGATGAGGGGATTAGAGGTGAGTAAAGTTTGGTTGTATTTCATATATTTAATTTTATTACCCACTCTGCATATTTCTATGATTATTCTAGAGAGAGTGATACTATTATATACTATCTTTGGTGGGTACCACTTATATGTGAGAAAGATTTTACAAAAATTAATCCTTGGATTTCTTGAGGGTGAATTTTCTAGCCAACTAATTCATCCTTCCATAATTACTTTATTTATTTAGTTGAGAGCATTCCTATGAATGGACATGTTAATACAATGTGTCTAATTATGTCTCTCCTAATATTGTTGGGTTAAAAAAAAGGGAAATTAAAGACGTCAAATAATAGAAAAAAATAATATTTGAAGGAAAATGACAAGTAGAAATTTGAGAAGTCTCATCCTTCACCGTGACTGACACACAATAAATTGAAAGAAGTAAATGAATTTGAGTTAATTTATTTATTATGGTGATTATGGTAAACTAAATAATTTTTAAACTATTTTTAAAACTATATTTATACATTTTTTATTCATAATAAATATTAAGTATTGCATATAAATATATGAGATGCAAAATTTATTTTATAAATAATTTTTAATTTTAAAGATATATCTTTGTTAAATTAAACTAAATGATATACATGTTTCTTCAAAATTTTGAAATAAAATAAACATTTATTACAACTAAATATCATTAATTGCTTATAAAATATTTAGGCTATTTTATTAAAAATGAATTATAGTTGAAAAATTTTTTTGAAGTGCATAATATCTAAATGCAAATTTTAAAGTTAATATGTAAAAGTTACATATAATCAAAGTCTCTATTTTGTATCCTTCTTTGATGCATCTCGAAATTTTATATGTCAAGTATATAAAAAATGAAATCCTAAACATGTGATATTTTTATGTCAACTACATAAAAAATCTCAAAACAATAATGAAAATAAAATAATAAAAAATATAATTCATTTGTTTATTAGTCTAAATATATTAATTATCACTTTGTAAATTTGTACCAATCATTAACAAATTAATCATGAATTGACCATTTATAACCTCTATATTTGGAAACCTCTATAATTGATATTGAATTAACCAATTGGTTATCAATTTTTAACCAATTAATAACCAATTAAAAATGCATTGAACATGCATGCTCTCATAGGATACACAACATTTATAAACCTCCATACGTATACCATACCCAAATATTAAAAAACAAAATTTTTCTTAATAAATAATGTCTAAATATAATAATAATATAAACATTAATATAACTATACCCAAATATAAAATCTAAAATTTCCGTTCATAAATTCAGAAATTGATAATGATTTACCTTTGATAGTAATAGATATTAAATGATATTCAATTTTAGGGCCACTGATTCCTCTCTAGTCAGTTGCCCCTTCTTTATGTTTATCAAACATCACATCTAATATTCTCATATGCTCTACCAAGAAACACCATATTAGGTGATGTTGTTCAATATGAACCCAAGAATTTAATGACTCCACAAGATTAGTTGCCATCTTATTCACTTTTTTTTTGAGAACTTAGATATCGCCCAATGTTCTAGTTTATCTAATTCAACCTACATTATTAAATCTTCATTAAACTTACTAAAATCTATTAAGCATACATTATAACTATGCAACTCTAAGCAAAAGAGAAGAGTGTCTATCTGATATAAAATAATATCTATATCAACAATAATTATTTTAGGATTTTCTAAAATTTAAAATTATTATCATAATTCTCTGAATTTATCACCCAAAAAGCTAAAGGAAATATAAAATCATTTGCATCTTTTGAACTATAATAATCTCATAAGGCCTACTTATGAGATGAGTCGATAGAACATGCCAATAACCATTATCAAAACCTTCAACATATATATATATAATATGCACTGAAAAGTTTCTCAAAATGCCCATCTTCTGAAAGAATATACTTCACAATAATTTTTGGGGTTGTTTCGAAAACACATTAACACATCCAAGGTATTAATTTATAATAATTACATGAAAGCCCAAAGATATGTTCATTTGCTTTCTCCTTAAAATATCATTTTAATTGTAAGATAAGTTTTATCCATGATTTCATATATAATCCTTGCATATTTATCATTGTAGATAATCATGAGTTGATGATTATATTATCAATTATAACTGATTATATACTAGATTAAACAATAGGCACAAATATAATAATATCATCTAAAAATTGATTATAAAAATTATTAAATATATGCACTCAAACAACATTAGAATTTCTTATTACTCGACTCATAATTTTTTATAGAAAATTAATAATATTGCATATCATACTCATGTGGCTTAGAAAATTTTTCTTAAATTTATATTTAAATCTTTCAGCTAAGGATATTAAGTAAACTACATCACAAAATTTACTTGTACTTGAAAATATTTATAAGCCCGACACCATAATAGCATCATATTGAGTTATCTCAAGTGTAGAGCCATATACTTCAGCAATATTGATAAAAACCATAATAATCAATACATTTATCTGATTGCCTCTACGTAGATGTAGTAACACATGCATCTTCATTATGGGTGGAATCAAATCCAACAACTAGAATGTAAACATATGATAATTAAATGAATTTCACAATGAAAATAATTAAATGTAATATCAACAACTATTTGCTATAATATTCTTATAAGTGTACAACATAATAACTTGTAACTTCATTTTTAGCAAAAATTGTGGTCAAATAAATATGATAATAAATTTCATTAAAAGATAATATTTTTTTCTTAGATTAATCATCTTCAAGTAGAAACATACTAAAAAGATCAAATTTTACTATGAAATAAATTGTGAGAGATTTAAATTCCATATTCATTTCAACACAAATTTTACAAAGAAGTGACTTAAATGCTATGTCATGATGAAGAACAATAGATGGTATGACCATCCATATATTCAACTAACCCAACATTACTCTTAATCAAATCTCATTATTTATGAACAAAATAAAATATTTCACCATTTACTTCCTTTTAAAAGATGATAGAAGCTTATATTTTAATAATGTCTATATTAGTCATATGAATGATTAATTAATAAAAATAAATAACAATTATTTTGTAGGATTTGGATCTAGTAAAAATCACAATTTATCACTTTGATACATGATATAATTTCCATCCAAAAACTACTTCTATAAATTAGTAATATAATTTATTACTTTAATGTATAATCATACTTTTTATCCACAATCTACTATAAATTTTCCATACAAAGTGTAAAAAAAGATCATATGGAACATCTCAATAGGCATTCTATCATAAATTCTATCAAATAGAAGATCAAAGAAATTTTTTGCATCCACAAACTATATTATAATTTCTTTTGAAGTCATAATTTTGTGGTCACCTTTTTGAATTCAATAATAAAATTTATCAAATATTAACAATGAATATCCTAATAAACTAGATATTTAGATACTAATATAACCAAGCACACAAATCTATTATGTAATCAAATGAAAATTAAAATATTATAAGAAGAACTTATGAATTATGCACATGTAATCATTTTGAGTTAAATAATGTTGAAACTATTCTTCATATAATAATTTCTGAAATCATGATTTCAATATGTAAATGACACATTGTATAGGTTTTCATCATGATTGTAATCATTATATTTAATATAAATATGTTGACTATAGTATACACTATAAGAAATGAGCAAATTAGAAATGGCCAAATCCTTTTCTAATTTCGTCTCAATATTCAATTAGCGACAAAATTAGAAACAAATTTTTTTCATTTCAAAAAGGGTCTTTATAAATTTTAATAATGGAATATGTGTGTGCATTCCTAATTAGTGCGTCAGAATATTTCCTTTTCTAAATATAGCAATGGAATTGGATTCTTCATTTCATTTCTAATTTATTAATAAAAGAGCAATGGAAAAAAAATGCCATTTCCATTTCTAAATTAGCATCTAAATTGAACATCATTTTCCATTTATAATTTTAGATATAAAAACATATTCCATTTATTGTAGTTTCTATATATTATATATCATTTACAAATACATACAAAAACTATATACCCTACAATCTAGTTTTTTTTTGCAAATATATCATCCAATAAGATTCACATAAAATCTACTAAAACATACAATAACAAATGCATGACAAAAAAAAGTTCAACCATCCCCATTGCACGTATTTAACATACAATAACAAGTGAATGACAAAAAAAAGTCAAACAAAATAAAATTCTTTAAAAAAAAGGCATAAATTACATAACAAATAGCTATGAATCATTATTGATATGAGTATTCTTTTCCAGAGATTTAGACAGATCTTTTTTAGAATGTTGAAAAAGAGATGAAGCCTCTGAAACATGCACATAATTTTCTCTGTCTTTAAAATCTTTTGTTGTATTTCATCCTTTCTTTTTAATCTTTATTCTCCTCTTTTTTTCATCTCTTCAATTTGCTTTTGCATCTCTTCATTCTTGTGTTATATCTCCTTATTTATTTTTTGTAAATTATCTTGAATTTCTTGCATCTCCTCTTGCAACTACTCATCAAAGAAATTATTTTAATTGGAAGAAGATGATGAAGATTTTTAAACCGTACACTCCCCTTTTTTTCAGCTCCACCCCAATAGCCTGAAGGTAAATATGCACAACATCAATCTCTAGAGCCTCTATAGAATGTTCTATCAATCGAAAAGCAATTAAAGCTATATTCTAAATAGCTTTCTAAAATATTACTCGTCAGTAATGTATTTAGATAAAATTGAACTAGCACATCAAACTATCAATAGCCTACTAAATATTAACATAAAAAAGAAGTGAGTCATTATAGTTAAGAAGTCTATATATAATAACTCATCAGTACTATTAATAAAAAGAAGATCTTTTACTTGGAAAATTAATTGTTGTGCTTGCTACAAATTTAATTTTTTTATATTTTCTTCTTCTTATAATTATAATTCACATAACATATTAAACGTAGAAAATTAGAAACTCATATTAATATTACTTGATCACTTATCAAAAATGAGTCATCCTTCTTCTTCTGAATGGAATTGAACATCTTAAATAGTATTGGTGGAAGTCTCAACTTAGCCTCCTGAAAATAAATAATATTAACCAATAATGTACATACAATTTTATCATTAATTTAATATCATTTGCATTCACAAAATAAAATTCAAAATAAACTAGGAAAGACGTTATTAACAAATCTAAAGAATATTGGTTAAGTCATTTTGGAATGACCAATATGTTTGGAAGGTCCTAATCCTTCACTTCCTTTCTATGATCAATAATTTTATGATGTCATCAGAGACAAGGCATTGAACTATTTACTATTCTAGTATTCTCATCATTTTATCCAAACATCTAGAAAAATACTATCTGGCTTTGCATCTTTACCATATTTTTTTTATTTTCTAAGCTTGTCATTGTATCTGACACTAGCCATTTGTTTTCATGTATCCTTCATAGAAATCAATAAAGTATTATTTTATTTATATTTTTTCTGCAAAAAAAGAACATTACATTTTGATGTATTTCTTTAATAGTTTTTAATAATAAAACAATTTGATATTTTTCTACATGCATAAAATTATACTTCAAATTCTTTCTAATAATATTCTTTCATATTTGATGATACTTTGCTCAACTTTATGCCCTCTGAAAATAGTTTCTTCTTAAAAATCTTCTTGATTGTACAAGAAGTATAGAATGAATAAACTTGTAAGTAATTCAACATTAGCACGTACATATACATATAAATGAAAAACACTCATATTTCTTCATTTATATTATTTATCTAAAACTTAGTAATGCAAATATAACTTTAATTTTGAATGCTAATGTTGGATTAGTAACAATAAATTTTTCTCAATGTGCACGACATCGAAGTTGTGTGTAATTAGGTAGGTTTTCTAATATGGTAAATCCCAAAAGATGTTTTGTTTCTTCCAATGTGACACTTCTTTAAAATTTGTACATTAATGCAATCAACAATAATTTTTATAATGTTCTTGAATCCATATCTTTCAATAACTTCTAATATTTCTGCAACTAACCTTAAAGGTGGTGCACCTTTTACAACTATCAACCCTTTCCTAAATACCTTTCTATTAATATGAAATGGATGTTTCATATATAACAACTTATGATAGTTATCGAATTAAGAAGTCTTTCCACCTTTTCTTAGAGAAAATACATTAGAGTTCTCCATGTAGCAAGGAAAAGCTTATTTTCATCTAGTGCTTTATCCTAACAACATTGAATATGATAGAAAGTCACTTATAGTCTACATAAGTGCTTCTCGCATCTGGAAGTTATACTTTCTAGATATATCATATGTTTCCACACCTCGCTCCCACAAAATTTTTAGCTCCGCAATAAGGGGTTGTAGAAAAATATTCAACTTTTCTTTTGAGTTTCTCAGACTATGCACAATAACACACAAAAAAAATGTACTCACCTTTCATATAAATCTATGGCACTAAGATATATGGTGTAACAATAACCTATCATGAAGAGTATTATTATCCTATTTTTCCAAATGACTAAAATCCAGCTATGCATAGCCCTAATCTAATATTTCAACATTTTTTATTAATATGATCTTTATGCCACCTTATGTCATTAGTAGTGGCTTCAGATGAAAATAATCTATGCAAACGGGAAGTTAATGAAATATAATATATCTTCTTATAAGAAACATTCGTTTTCTATCATTTACATATATTATGTCATTTATACCAATGATTGTTATAAAAATTGTTAAGAAATTACTTCACTATCTTCACCCCAACATATCATGCATCCATTAATACAACAATAAATTTTCTTATAGGCAAATCCAAACCTCACATTAATTTTTTACCACAAAAGCTATATGTCAAGATGTTATTATTTGGTAATAATTTAGATAGCAACTTGCAAATTTCATCAAAATATCTTTTTTTTAAATGATGTTTTATCTTTAAATTCAATAGTCTAGCCATCACAGATAACTTTGAGTGGTCATATAGATTAACCAGGAAAACCACTTCTTTTAATACTTTTAGCATTTCATAAAATTTGTTTGTTACTGATTTTGGAAAATTACCATTGATATCCGAATTGAAGGAATGACCAATAACATTCTTTAACATGGCTTCACATGCATGTTGGGATTGACATATTCCATTGCAATATTTGAATTAATACTTCTATGTTCCTATCATACTTTTTTGTTTGTGGCACAAATATTTTCCCATGTTTATACCAAACATAATAGTTGCCAAATTCATTTTTTGCAAGATAGAATCATAGTGTACACATTTGAAACTTTAATTATGCCATTAATGATTATTACATGAACATCATATTTTTGTTTCATACATTAATTGAATGTGTTTTTTTTGGTAAAACTAACAAACTCCTCAATCCTCGTTACCAACTCATTAGTCAAAAACATATCTCTTAATCTGACATTCATCCATTAATGATTAGTTCTTATAATGTTTTTCATTATTGTTATATATAATACCAATGTTTATTTAATAATAATAATAATAATATAGATAATGATTTATTTATACTAAAGTTTTAGTAACTTATTTATGGCATTACATAAATATCATAAATAAGTTGTAGTCACACCCTCTTGTTTTGTATGATAATTTTTTTTTTCATTTTAATCAATGTTGGATGGGGGTACTCTTCCATCAAAGAGACACCATGCATGCCTTTTGTTAAAAATGGAAGTTTCCTAAATTTATAAATTATATTTTTTTTGAATTTTAGGATGTGATAAATTTATCACACTTTCATGGTCCATTGTGAAACACACATGCAATAAAAAAATTATTTTGAAATTATATATTGAAGCTTAAACTAACAATTATATATTATCATTTTGAAATTAAAATAACCAAATATGAATACAACTAAATAAAACTTGGTTAGCCCAACTCAGGCTAACCCAAAAAAAATTATCTCATGTTTGATGTATGTTATGTTTATGAAATGAATGAATATGCATAACAAAAATTAATGATATCCAAAGATAAGTTGAAGGTAATGTTGCATTTAAATTAATTGATGGGGGTTACATCAAACTCTAAGATATTTAGCAATATCTTGAAGTTCTATTCTTCTCATCTAGAAAAAAACAAAAGATTTTAGATTTATCTATCAAGCAAAAAATCATAAAAATTAAGCAATAAATCATATCAAATCAAAAAATAATAAAATATGCTAAAGGCATAAATCAAATTTGCTTCTGGCAAAAAACTAAAAAATAAATAAATCATAAACATATTGCTCTCTTAAACTTGTATGGACATGAAAATATGGAATTGAGGATATTGTCTAATTTTCTAAGGTTTAGATGGGTGACACTCACATACCTATCTTGTCAGGAAACATGTCAAAATACATCAAATTAAATTAATCAAAAACTATATATATAAATATAATATATATTTGTTATTATGTAACTCTATGAATGATGAATAGACTGAGAAGGTTATTTTCCATAGTGTATATATATATATACTACATGTAAGTAACAAAATGATATTGCGTACCTCTATGAATGATGAACATATCAACGAACACAACCAAAGAGGTGTACAACATTGATTAGGTCGATAGGCAAAAAAGATTGGTACTTAATTTGCCTAAAACATATTCTGAGTTTCTAATTGAAAAAGTATTCTACGAAAAAAAGTCATTAATGTCAAATAGCGATGGAATAATTTTCCGTTTCAAAATCAGTGATAGAATTCAATTTTGTCACCAATTTTTGAAATAGGTCTCCTATCTGTTTCTAAACAAATTGAATTGGAGTTTAATTCTATCTCAATTTTTAGACAAGTTATTATTTTTCAATAATAACTTATTGTAGAAATAAAATTTTCATCGCTAAATACCATGCAACTTTATCCTTCAACATCCTCAAGTGAAAATAGCAATGGAAAGCTAAACCATTTCTATTTCTATCTCTAATTCCATTTTTAATCCCATTTTTATTTTCTGTGAAATTATTAGCAACTTCAAATAGCGACGGATTATTATTCCATTTTTAAATTTTATAGCAATATTTTTTTTCTGTCTCTAATCCATTTCTTTTCCATTTTTAATTTTAGAAATAGAATTCAACAAATCTATTTCCCATTTTTATTTCATCATTTTGTTGTAATGATATATGAGTTAATTTTTAAAAAGATCATTTTATTATGCTAAGATTATAATATATACATATTTATACAAACACTTAAAAAATGCTTAATGTACATACATATAAATGTATCAGTGTGGCTATATATAAATATATATACATATGTAGTATATATGTATTTATGTATATATGCACACTACATATAATGTATAATAGTATGTATGTGCATATTTATTTGTATAATAGCATCTATATGCATATATGTGTGTGTGTGTGTGTGTGTGTGCATTAGTGTGTGTGTATATATATATGCATGTATATTAGTGTACATTAGTGTGTGTGTGTGTGTGTGTGTGTGTGCATATTTAAACAAACCTAACCTTCTCAAAAGGTTAGATTTGTTTACTTTGATACCTATACTCCAATAACTCGTTTAGTAACTATGAGACTTATGGTGATTCTAGCTGGATAGAAAGGTTGACATTTATTCCAACTAGACATTAAGTCTAACATCTTGAATGCTATGTTAAAAAAAGAAATTTATGTCGCCCAACACCCTAGATTCATTAAGAAAGGATTTGAACACTATATTTATAAATTAAATAAAGCTCTTTATGAGTTAAAAAAACATCTCATGCTTGGTAAAATCAACTCATATCGGTTGAACCAAAGCTACATTATGCTTAAAAAAAATTCATACTTCTATAATAATGATTATATATAAATATATATTTATGTTAATGATATCATATTCACCATCAATAAGATTGAAATGAAAGAATCACTTAAGAAATACATGATCAAAAATATGAGATGCTAACCATGAGATCTCTCCATCATTTCTTAGGAATAGAAATACTCTAAGACTCTACTAGAGTAGAAACAAATCGATCAAATATATACTTTTTATTTTAAGGAAGTATGAGTTAGAGAACTATATACCAATTTCCTCACCCTTAACCAACAAAAAACTATCAAGTATACAAGGTAAACTAGTTAATGGGAATCAATACAAAAGTTTTATAAGTAACCTACTTTATGCTTCAACTTTTCGACCATACATTGTCTATGTAATTAACTTATTGTGTAGGATTTACGCACTCACCAAATAATTTATACTATGGTATTGCAAAAAGAGTATTGAGATATCTCAAAGGAACTCTTCATTTTGGTTTGAGATATTCCAAAACTAAAATATCAAAATAGTTGGATATTGTGATAATGATTGGGGAGGATCTATAGAGGACTACAAGAGCACCTCTCGATATACATTCTCTTTAGGCATTACTGCGATTTCTTATATATCTAAGAAATAATCAATAATTACTTTGTCTACCACTAAAGCAAAATATATTTTTTCCTCAGTAGCCATTTCACATACTTTGTGGTTTAAAAAATTAGTAACTGACCTAAACAAAGAATTAATGAACTTACTATTATTTTATGTGATAATCAATCAACTATTTTCATGGCCAAAATCATATTCCCAAAGATCAAACCACAATCACATTCCCAAAGTCCCCATCAAGAGAGAAGCATATGCATTTTCAAGGATTATTGGAAATATCTCTCATTTTACAAAATGAGGGAGAATATAAATAAAGCCTCAATTTAGCTAAATGAAAGTGGACTTGAATCAAAGAAAGGCACGAATGCACTCTTGAACGATGACCCAAATCCAAAGGCCCCAATATGTTTAAATGAGCGTATTTATACAACATTAGACCATCTTTACTCATTTATTTATTACTATTTAACTGTACAATAAAATTTTAAAATATAAATCATGAATCTACGTAAACACTATTGATTGAGTCATTTTTATTATTATTCTTGTGGCTATTTTTTTACCATATGATTGTTAATTTTCTTCTTCCTATTGCTCTCATTCCTCCTACTTAGTGTTTATCATTAATTATTAAAGATTCAAGGTTCATTATACCATTAAATCCAATACCACCTTATGAAATTAATCCATTTTAAGAAGGCATTTACCTCTATAGGCACATAACACAAGTTTTTCACCCTCAAATTTGTTAATTATATTAGCAACATGCTCATGCAAACTTTTGTTCCCTACTTGGTTATTTATATATTAAAATATTATCTGCTCCCTACTTGGTGGTCATGTTATGCTTCAGTCACGTTTCTACCATAGTTAGTCTAAAAATTATTCAGCGAAAACACATTTCTGAGTTAGTTTCCATTTGGTAGATGTCACTCTTGGACTCATCCCATTATACTCATTCTAGTCGCTAAAATGACCTGCTCCAACTCAGGTGTTATAAGAGATACTAAGTGATTAAGGAGAAGAACTGTACCATGCTATCATTCTAATATATAGTCTAATCTAAATGATTTTTTTATTCCATTTCTAATTTTTTGATTTACTTCAAAATCTGAATAATTATTCATTTTGACTGCATTATTTGATAACAACAATAATGAGAATGAAAATTTTATGAAATTGAAAAAAAATACTCATGTTAGGTTATTTTCATTCCCCACGACTTACAATCAATATTATAATGAATCCCAAACAAGTTTCTCATTACATTATAAAATTAGTTTTTATTATAATTATTACCTATATTTTAGAATCAAATTACCATGTAAAATTTAGGAATTTAAATTCCAACTGATAAGTGAGATTTCAATTCTATAGGTATCATTTTTATTAATTTTTATCTTGATAAAAGTTATACAATTTGCCAATATTTAATTCATCTATGAAATTAATTAGGAATATTTATTGACGATGTCTAAGCTTGTCAAAGTCAGAGTGGATATTTGGGTGGGCTCATATATCCACCCCTTTTCACGGGCTAACCGGGTTATCTTCCCACAACTAAGATTATGATGACTATGTGAATTATTAATTTTTTTTTGTGTTTTCCTTCACACGATAAACAATACACAATACAATACTGAAAAAGAGAAAAAAAAAGTAGACAATAGAAAACTATTGGGGGTAGGGCATATGGAACATGATTTATTTGAAAACACAAAATATCTAAAATGATACTTAATTATTAAGCAACAGAAGCAATAAAATATAATGACCCGAAAATGAAGAAATCACAAAATTGAAAATTTGAAAAGTATATTACAAAAAAAACTCAAAATACAAATACAACAATATCAATTCGATAATATATGCTAAATACTTCTTCACAAATATAGAAAGTCCATAAAGTACATGATGCCCAAAATTGCACTTTAAACTGAAGAATATTTACTATGATATAATTACCTTAAAAATCTCAAATGTAGTACAAACATGTAAACACGTAATTTTTGAGTGAACCCAAATCTCTTTTTATTGTTATTCTTTACATATTAACATCAATTATTTAGCTTTTGGGCTCAGAAATGGTAATGTAGTTGTATCTTGATCTGCTAGATCGAAGAAGAGTCTCAGTTTGATAGCCTTTTGAATGTTTAAACATTATCCAAGTTACAATTCACACAACACATAATCTGCACACAAACAAAAGTAAACAACATTACCCACTCTACAAAATACAAATCACATACTCTGCATAATCAAAAAGTAGTTATATAATTTTTACCTGCTGTACAGATTATAAACTAATAATAATATACACACTGCACATTGTATAAAATTATTATTTATATAATCTTGACACACAATGCACAAACTGTAAAACAATAATAAATTTATTAATTTGGATAGTAGTGAATATATTTATATTAAATAGATTAATCAATTTCAAACTAGTGTCAAAGAGAATAATAGAAAGAAAATCTTAGCTCCAAATATGTAAAATCTTATCCAAACTAATGTGTAGCTAAGAGAAGAGAAAGGGGAGCCACAATTAGTTTTTATTTTTTCGAAAAACTCTCTACCCAAAGCTGAAAAATGCATTCCTCAACTTGGTTTAATTTCATTTTAATGAAAAATGGATTGGACGGCTCTCCCCCATCCAAGATGGCACCATGCATGCTTTTTTTCTTGAAAATGGGAATATTCTCATTCTCATAACTTTTAAATTTTTTTCTTTCTTTTTTTTTGAAAAATAGAACGTATAGTTTTATCACACTTTCATAGTCTATTAAACTTTACACTTTCAAAAAAAAACAAAAATACATCAATCTACCCAACTCGAGCAGTCCCAATAAATTTCCTTTCTTCCCTAGATGGAAAGACACTACATATAACTTAAACAAATCAAACTTTGTTGAAGATAACAATTTTATGAACATATTTTCATTCATGTATGATTTTTCAAATACAACTGACTTTTTATCTAATATATTCTATATTTAGTAATATTACACATCAATATACTTCAACCTACTATATAATATTAAATTTTAGAGAGATGTATAGTACTTTAATGATCACATCATAAAAAATATATATCATATCACATATCTAAGTTAACAAAAATTTTTTCATCCATACAAATTCTTTCCAAGCTTTAGTAGTTGAAATGAACTCAACACTAGTGTTGGATAGTATTACACACTTCTATAGTTTAGATTGCCAAAATACAACTACCTTTTCAAAGGATATAAGATAATCTGAGCTGGAACTATATAAATCTAAATCACCGGGTATATAAGAATCAATGTATCCAAGAAACATAGGTTTTCAACATTGGTTCTCGCCTCTTGGGGTTGGAAATCGTGATATAGTTGCATCTTGATTATTGGATCGAAGATTAGATTCTATTCGCCAACTTTTTGAAAATCCAAATAATGTCCACTCTCTAATTTCACAAAACACATAAAGAACTGACACTACGAAATACATATCACACACTACACAATCAATAAGTAATTTTATAATATGCATCTACTACACTCATTATAAACCAATACTACACATTGTATAAATATTATTTTTATATAATCCACACACATACAATGCACAAACTATAAACCAATAGTAAATTTATTAATTTGGACAACAATGAATATATTTATATAGAAGATATTGATTAATTTCAAAATAATCTACAAATAGGAGAATAGCAAAAAAAATATAGCTCCAAATATATAAAATCATACCCAAACTAATGCATAACTAAGAGAGAAGTGAAAGGGGGGCAATAATCAACTTTTCTTTCTATGAAAAACTTTTTGCCCAAAGAATAACAATGCACCATGCAAAAGACAAAAACCGAAGCACACGGAAGTAAAGAACACAACGCACCAAGAAAAAAAAATATGCATGCCTCAACTTTCTATTTTTTTTTCTTTTAATGAAATATGGATAGGGGAACTCTTAGGTCCAAGAGGGCACCTTGTGTGTACTTTTTTGAAAATGAGAATATTCTCATTTTCACAACTTTTTAATTTTTTATTTTTTGTTTTTGAAAAATAGAACATGAGATTTTATGTCGCATTCTTGGTCTATCATATGTCACACTTTCAAAAAAAATAACAAAGAAACAGTAGCCAACTCAAGCACACCCAAAAAAGCAACCTTCTACCCTCGTTGCAGAGACACATACCAGCACATGACTTATAGAAATAAAACATTGTTAATGATAATGATTTAGTCAACATATCATGGACATTTTTGTTCATGTGCACTTTTTCAAATAAAATTGATTTTTCATCTAATACACTTCATATCTAGTAATATTGCATATCAATGTAGTTCGACCTACTATAAAAGGTTAAATTTTTAGAGAAATGTATGAATCATGTTGCACATTCAAGTATGGAAAAAACTTATTTATCCATAAAGTTTCTTTTCAAGATTTAGAAGTTACTATGAACTCAACCTCAATGCTAGTTAGTGTCACATACTTCTACAGCTTAGATTGCTATGATACAACTCCCATTTCAAGGTTATAAGATAACCTAAAGTGGATTTATGTAAATCTATTCACTTGTCATATCAGAATCATTGTATCCGAGAAGTATGAGTTTTAACCTACTCAAGCATAAAGATAACTGAAAAATCTCCCATTAATATCTCAAGATAGATATAACTACACCCTAGCAATATCTACTCGTGTTCAAAAGTAAACAACTAACAATGCCAAGAATGTATGTTATATCTAGTCTAGTGAATGGCATAAAAAATATAAGACTATCGATTGTTGAGACATATGCGACACAACTCATGTCTCTCCTTTTTACATCTATCTTGGGACTATGCTCAGTGCTTAAAATGTTTAGCTAAGGGAATTAAGATTAGCTTAGCCTCCTTTATTTAAAATCTCTCAAGTACTCTATTCATGTATCATTCTTGAGATAACTAGATATTCCTAAAAGGCGTTTCATAGATAATACTCATCCCTAAAATCTACCCAATTAGGCTTAAGTATTTCTTAGAAAAGTCTTTTTCTAACTCCTCTTATGCCTATCAATCATCAATCCATGCTCTATCATAGCTAATGATCCATATGTCATCAATATATAATAAAATATAAGTCTATTATCACATGGATAATGGCTAACAAACACACAGTGGTCATAAGATGCATGCTAAAAGTTATAAGACTCTTTGAATGAATAAAATATTTTGTACCACTACTTAGGAGCCTGTTCAAGACTTAACATGCTCTTGTTCAATTTATAAATAAGACCTTTCTTCCCCTCTATAAAGAATCCCTCTAGCTAATCTATGTACATTATACCATGAAGCTCACCAGGAAAAAAATCACTCTTCACATAGAGTTGATTAATTTCTTAGTTTAATTTAGTAGTCAAACTTAGAACTACTTGTATATAAGGCATCTTCACTATGTGAGAAAATATCTCATCAAAATTGATTCCTTTCTTTTGACTAAACTATTTGACTTCTAACCAAGACTTGTATCTCAGTCGAGAATAATCATCAGTATGTTTTAGTCTAAAGATCAATCTATTCTTCAAAGCTTGCTTTACTTTTAGTAAATGTATAAGATCACATGTCTAGTTGAAGTGAAATAACTATATTTCTTCCTACATAGATTGAAGCCATTTTTCTTGATTCTAAAGAGACATGGCCTCTAGAGTGTTCTTAGGATTGTTTGCATCCATGAGTAATATATAATCATGGAATCTAGTGGATACCTAGCAAGACCTAGATGATTTTCTTGGTTCAAAGTAAAATGTATCATAATTAACAACAAGGTCCTACCTAGTTTCAGCTAGAATATGTTCCATCACCCTTGATGAGACTGCTCTTTAGAATGAACCAACATCAAATGTATGAAAATTAGAATCTCTATAGAATCACTTGCCTCTCTACTAAGATGAACGTCATTGACTAATAGATTCCTTAGAAAAATCATATCTCTGCTCCAAACAAGCTTTTTTTGAAACTGGGTTCTAGAATCTATATCTAAACTCTTCATGTCCATAGCTAATGAAAATTCATGGACATGTAGTATCATCAAGTTTAGATCATTCATTTTTTTAAGATATAAATGAAGGTTTTGTAGTCAAAAAACTCACAATGATCATATGAGATATTTTTTAGGGTCCATATTTTATAAGGAATATCTTTATCTATGATGATAGGAAGGCACATATTGATTATTTCAACAATCATATGCATAACTTCTACCCAAAATTCCTTGTGAAGATACTTGCAAAGAAGCATACACCAAATTCTCTCCTCAATTGTCTAGTTCTATTTAATTATGATATCTTGGTTGGTGTCTCTTTATGTCTAATTCTATGTGATAGATAATAGCTATCAAACTAACTTTAGTATTATCCCTTATTATCATAATATATAGAAATTAATTTTTTACTAATCTCTCTCTAAAGTCTAGTATGAAAATCCTGAAAGTAAGAAAGACAATCTTTAATTTTTAATGAATTTGCTCATTTTCAAAGAGTCATTATCAATAATTGTGATAAAATAAAGGGAAAAATTAAGTGTTCTATTATGCATGGAGTAGATATCATTATGAATAATATCGAGGATATTTGATCTTTTTAAAAGTGGACAAGAGCGAAAAGATACTCTATAACTTTTTCCATCCATGGACTCATTACACTAATCAAGAGAATATCCTTAATCAATTGGTAAGATATGCATTCTAATTAGAAGCTGAAAGCCCTTCTCACTAAGATGACCAAGTCTCTTGTCTCAAAGATTAATAATGCTCTTTTGTGAATAATATTTGCTTGATCTCTAGGCAATCTTGCCTGAGTAGCATACAAAGTGATCTTCATGTTACCCCTCTCAATGACTAATGTATCATTGACTAGTTTCCACTGGAAATTACCAAAATGGTTGATATATATCATGTCATCTATCATGCCAACAAATATTTGGTTTACAAAAATATACAATAAGTAATGAACATCTCTCAGCATCAACTAATATCCTATCAACATCTATACACAAATATCTCTAATACCTAAAATCTATGATGATGCACTATCATCCATCTTTACTATTTCATAATCACCAAGTGTCTAGGTAGTAAAGAATTCAATATTAAGAATGATATGAAATGATACTCCTAAGTTAATAAGCCAATCATCATTATGAGATACTATATTAGTGGAATTATCATCGCTAACTAACATCAAGTTATCTTTTGAGGTGATGTTGGCCTCTCACTCAAGTATGTCTCTTCTTGTGTGCTATTGATGTAGTCTCTTCTTGTGTGCTAACTATTATCAAGTTATCAAGTTATCAAATAATCATCTTTATCAAGTTATCATCTCGTTATAATGATAATTTGATTGCTTTTTTTACTTTGTGACTTGCCTTTGAAAGAATGAGTTCTTCATTTAGTCTTTGTGCCTCATGGTACTCCTACCATAGCTCTTAGAAATAAAAATATCATGATAACTTTCTCCCTTCTCTTTTATCATTCCTCCTTCGAACAATAAATTTTATGAGACAATATATATTGACACAATACCCTTAGGTGGTGACATACTCAAGCAAACCAAAATATTACTCCATTTGTCCAAAACTGAACTCAGTATTAAGAAAGCTTGTAGCTCATCTTCTAGAACCATTTTCATGAATTAAAGTTGATTCATCAGCCCTTGAAATATATTGATGTGCACCACCTTTAAACTATCATTCTTGAACTTTTGGTTAACTAAACATTTAATGGTCAATGTTTTATTCCTAAATATGTTCTTTTTGAATATATACTCTAGTTTATTTCATAGTTTTCCATCCTTCATTTTATTGGAAACTTATTGATAACTATCATTACTTATCCATCACCAAATTATGAAGGAAATCCTATTGTATAAGCATTAATCTAGTTTTTTAATAGCTTTTCATCCTACATTTAATTGATCATAGTTAAAGCCTTAAACTTAATCTTGATCCTAGTTTATTTCAATAGAAATATTTTTAATGTTTTACTACAAGACAATCACACTTTCTATTTTATAGATAGAATAATTAATCCCAATAAATTTTTTATCATATAATAATTTTCTTAATTATAAAAAACAATATTGACCACAAAAAATCTGCACATACAAAATTGTTTCAAATAATGTCTGAATCATTATATTGATATCAGAATAAACAAATTTTAATATAATGATAATGAATATACTAGATATTAGTTGATATCAATGTATAATGTCCTCCTCCAAAAAGTTCAAATTCTACCTTTTGGGTGATACTTGAGAAACTCACTATGATACTAGTTGTTGTGGGTAGGGTGTTCGGACCATGGGTTATTTTAAACTACAAAGTATCTAGAATAATACTTGGTTATTAAGGAATGGAAGTAATAAATTAAAATGAGCCAAAATAAAGAAATTATAATACATAATTCTGAAAGTCCAATATAGTAAAAATAATGCCAAATACAATAATGTCAAATAAAATAATGTGTGCTAAAGACTTCTTGACACATACATGAAGTTTGTAATGCACATAACACTTAAATTAATGGTTTGGACTAAAATAAATTATCTAGGATATAAAAACTTTATAAATCTCAAATCGATTACAAACACATAAACCTGTGATTTTGGGATGAATGTTTAGAATCTCTTTCAACACTATTCTTTAGATGATTGCATTAGTTTCTTTGGCTTTTTGGATTGAAAATGGTAATGTAGTTTCGAATTGTTGGTTGGACCAAAGAGGCGATTATTTTCAGTAGCTTTTTGAATGTCTGAATATTGTCTAAGCTCTAATTCAACATATCACACAATCTGCACACACAAAAAAGCAAACAACAACACCAATTTGAAGAAATACACATCTCACACATTGCAAAATTAAAAAGTAGTTATTTAATCTACACTCACTACACAAATTATAAAATAATAGTAATAAATGCTTTGCATAATATATATATATATATATATATATATATACTATTTTTGTATAACATACACACGCATACAATGCCAAACTATAAACCAACAATAAATTTATTAATTTGAGCGGTGAATATATTGACATAGAACAAATTGATAAATTTCAAATCAATGTAATAAAAGAAAAATAAGAAGAAAAACTTAGCTTCAAATATATAAAATCTCACTTGAACTAATGTATAGTTGAAAGAGAAGAGAAATGGGAGCAACAACTAATTTTTCTTTTTCTATAAATATTTCTGCCTGTAGGAGAGAAACACCCCAGGTAGAACCCAAAACCCACAACATGCAGAAGAAAAAAACACAAAAAACTAAGAAAAATAGAACATTGTATTTTATCTCATGTACATGCTCTACCATACTCAACACTTTCAAAAAAGAAACAAAAAAAAAACAAAAAAAAAAACATTGGCCTACCCAACTCAGGCAATTCCAACAAAGACTAACATTGTGAATTTATATTGTTCATTACCTTTTATTCTCCCTTTTTTTATTTTGTTTCTATATATTTAGCTAATGTTTTTTTTGTGTTTAATGACCACTACAATAATAAAATGTATGATAATACTAAAAACAATATAACATAAACATATGATAACACTACATTATAGTTGCATCACATCCAATGACACCATAAATAATAGTGATTAGTTACATATTTAGAAGCAACAACAATATAAATAAAAGGTGTTCATTTAGAAGTGACATCATATATTTTTGTTGATATATTATTATTAAGTAGTATGATATATTATTAAGTAGTTGTGATTAGTTTCATCACTACTTATTATATTATTATGTAGTATGATGTGTGTGTGTGTGTGTGTGTATAAATATAAAATCTCAAATTAAATTCACCACTTTTGAATTATAGTGTCATATCCTCATAAATGATTCAAAAATTATTCAAGGCCAATAAATCCATATACTTTTAAAATATTTATTATTTAATATGTAAGATTAATTTGTGTATGTGATGATGAATGAAATGACTTCTACAATTATGAACAATCTTATTGCATTCCTTCTTGGGAGTTGATGCACTCTCATATCACCTATAGACAACTATTGACACTTGAGTTTCTCATTCATTCTATTAGAAACACTTTTTACTCAGGTCTTCTAGATGATTGTGTAGTGGGAGACATGGCATTTTGGATCAAATGCTCGTTCCCAGGATTGTCCAACCTCAAAGGTGCCAGCTTAACACATCGATTGCTTTGGCTTTTGGGTCACATTTCTGAATTTGTAACATCTTTGCTTAGTTTCCATAATACTCTTAATCCAAGTTTATGTATAGTATCTAACTGCTCAATCACCAAAAGAAAAGGGGTCTAATTGATTCTTTATAGCTAAGGTGATCCCCATGATTCATGATCTATGTATTTTATTCAACTATCAACTCATGCTCTATAAGGGCATCCCAAATGTACAAAAGCAAGAGCATGAGTTAATATGGGCGATATGTGAAATATGTTGTTCTATGTGACATTGCCTTAGTGTTCTAAGACCTACCCTCCCATCACTATTTAGAGCGAGACTGAATCCTTCTTAGGAAAGCATTCAAGCTATAGTTTGATATAGTTAGTGAAAGACATTCTCAACTCCTTCTTTATATCATATCTTTGGTTCTTGTAATTGATATACTTTTAGAAAGCATGACTTTCAAGTCACAACTTGAGAGTTAGAGGTTTTAGGAAAAGTGATAATCTCCATTGATAGGTTATGTTTACCTCTAATAAAATTTGAATGCCAGCCATGGTAAAGAAGGTTTTCATGAATAAGTCAATCTAAACAAGGGAGCATGTGTTCCTATATCTACTCAGCAATATGTGAGTTTTTTCATCTTTTTAGTTTTTTTTTCCAAATACAAGGCTTTGTTTGTAGTTTGAAAGAATGTCTTCCTTAGCAAGTAACTATGGGTTCTCAATCCTCTTCAAGCAAGTTCCTCCTTTATTCATCATTGCTTAACTAGGAGCGGATGCAAACTAAATCTAATTTGCTTCACATTGACCTCATCACTTTATCATATATCAACCATGTCATCAATTAGGTTAGTGGAGAAAAAGGCTTGCTTATTGTGGGTCAAGTTATTTTCTTGGTTCATCTTCCTTTCCCTCTCCAGGACCCTCCTTTGACTTGCACTTGTGGATATCGAGATCAAATGTCTCACTATCTTTAAATCAATTCAAGAACACATGATTTAACTTGTGCCTAAGCTAATTAGTGACTTGCTAACTTGCATCTATGTCTTGCTACTAATTTATCCATTTGATATCAATAGGCCACTATCATTAAACCACCTTCAAATGGGCTGCATTCTCAAAGCTTTGTACTTTATTGTCTGTTAGTGTTTTTTTTTCTTTCATTGACACAGCAATTTCTATTTTCTTGATGATCGAGCTAGCTATGTAATATTACACATGAATTGTTTTATAATTATGGAATTCAAAAGCATAATGATCTGAAGAATGTTCCTAACCTCTTGGAAAAAATAGTGTGTTTTGAGAGGTGCCAAGATTCTCTTAACATGAAGGATTGGATGTCTTTTTATTTCTAATGAAGACGAGGCCCTCACTCAAGTCATCTTGTACAAGAAATGGATTCTTTTATAAACATTTAGGTCATACATTTCACATAAGATTTCAAATCAAGCAGAAGCTTAATGCCCTTACTCAATTACAAGTATAATATAAGAAGGGATGCATCATTTTTCCATATTATTTTATCACTCTGGAGCTCGAGAGATAGAAGAGAAAACAAACATATAATTCAAGATCTTATGCTTAGAGCTTTGATTGAATAACTAGATTGCCTAAAATGGCTATCTGAGAGGCATGATATGCCCTGGATGGCATTCATACCACCTTAGTTAGCTACATCACTTAGAGTTAAACATTCAAAAAGTCATGCAGTTCAATGAAAATATCAATCAAGATATAAGTTTTCTACCCAATGTACATGAAGGAAAAGGGGAAGTCATAAAGCTATTTTCCCTGATATATCCTATTCATCTAGAATTTACATCTAATCCTATCCTATCCTATCTACCCTTGCATCCTCTAACCCTTTCAACTACAAAAAGAAAGAAGAAGGCTATCCTTTCATTAGTTATTATCTTTAAGTAGCTACATCCAATTCATAGAGGATACAATGGCTCTAAACAATGCCTAAAAGGAAGATATGAGCAAGAAGGCTAGGTCCTAGTTTCATCCACTAGAAATGGCTTCTTCTTTTAATTCTTAATAAAAAAAACCTTACTTATCTATCTTCTATGTGTTATATCCTTCAAAGAAGAAAACATCTTCAATGATATTGATAGAGAGTACAAAAGTATAGCTATAGGGAATTATTCAGTGCAGTTAAAATAATTAGGATGGTCTAAGATCATGGGAGTTCTTCCAAGAATAATAAATGGAAAAAAGAAGTGAAGAATCACCAATTATCTTATATGATGCACCCGAATAAGAAATTTTTTGTTGTAAACAAAAGGGGGAAGAAAATACCTATAGTAGATGAGGAAAAATATATGACGAGATGGATTCAACCTATGTATCGACTTCCACTATCATGGAGTAAAACTATAAGATCATTGAAGTCATGCTATAGAGGTCTGTAAGCGGATGGGTGAGTTTTTGATTAAGTAGGCATCTCAAGGGGAATAAAAATATGATATTTGTTTGATTTCCACTTGCGAGAGTCTACAATCATATGATATTTGTTTGGCCGTATGCACTAGTAGAGCTTCTATATTGACGACTCTAACCATAGCCTCGAAACTTATCCATCTACATGAACTTGATCAGAAGCACCCTAACTAATATAAGATCAATAGTCAACACGCAACCTAGTAAAGGGGAGCAAGTGTCCTTTCAAATCTCATATAAGAATCTTCCCATCCTCTCACTCCTTCATGCTAGTGGAGTAGCTAATATTTTCTAACACAAGCCTCAAGATCAAAAAAATTGATAGAACCACTTTATATAGCTATTCTATCTTGTATCAAATTATTCATGTTGGCCTGGCATGATTTGACTTTAACATCATCTTCTCTGAACCAATCACCTTGCATTTTATCATTGAGACTTTCTATCTTTCAACTCTAATCTCATTTAGCATGTTAGATCACTATTAAAAATCAAGGCCTGTTTTAATGCAAATATCAAGTGAAGGCTCCATACTCTCGCCCAATGAAGATAGAGTGACACTAATCTCTACTCTTTACTTCCTTATTTTGATTCACCTAGCCCCTTTTGTCTTTGACTAACTTAGTTGATTACAAACTTAGTTTGCCAAAGAAGAGAAATAAAAGCAACAATTCCACTTCTTCCTCATTAGATCAATGGGTTACTACTATATCTATCTCATTTCTTTTTGCTTTAAATGAATATTTTAATACAAATATGCTACTATTGCTAAATTAGCAAAGGGAATGCAACCTTATCATGCAAGCTTTCAATCATCCAAGATGCATAATATCAAATGGCATCACTTACTAACTCTTGAAAATGTCTTTAAGAAAGGTTCACAACTTAGCAAGCTATCATTGCATGAAAGCGAGGAATGCAAACTTTTCTTCTTAGGATCATGTGATATTGTCTTAGAGACCTCCATCCAAAACTCTTGAAAATGTTCTTGATAGATATTTTCTATGTCCCTAATAAAGGTTCACAACTCATATTACCAATTTCAACCCATAAGAAAAAGATGCATAGAACTTGCTCTTAGTTCTAATCCTAGGTGCCTTAAATAGAATAAGGGATTTCTTTGATTCAAAGCTTGAGCTTAGTTATGAATTGATGGATGGTCTTGGAAACAAAATAAATCTTATCTAGCCATGTGATGAAGTGACATTTCTATGGCTTGCTTTAGTTTCCTCTCTAATGAGTTTTACATGGCCATTATATGGATTAGGTTTACCCATTGATTCATCCATTGGTGATAAAATTTCAATAGGCATTCTTTGCTAGAGTATGGGAGGGAGAGAAGGAGTTGAAGTAGATTTATAATCTCATCATTGTTGTAAAAATCAGTCTTTCTAGTGAATCCTACTCCAAGATTGGAATCGAACCTTTTCTGGGTCTTTGAGAAGTGTTCCTTATTGGGTATTTGACCATTCATAGCATGTATGTTGACTATCCTAGCCTTTTATTCTACTATATATCATGATTATTCCTATTGTGTGGGTTCCTTTTAATCTATTGCATTTCTTTCTTCCTATTCTATTCATGTTGCCACCATGTCCAACACATGATCTTTCTCTAACTAATTATTCTCATGCACATGTCATCTATGCAATTTTTAAAATAATTCTTTACTCTACTTGGGAAGTGTTTGGAGTAGCATGAATATCTTATGAAGGGATCATCACTTCACTGATAGGACAACTAACTACAAAATGTCAAAAGTTATGCGGTTAGAGGCTCAAAGGGGAGAAGTGAATAGACTATAAGTAGCATGCTTGCTTTGGAGAGCATCTGCAAGGCATTAGCCCTAATAGATAAGGAACTAGGAGGCAATGTTGACCCTATAATAGCTCTCTACCTATATCAATACTAATGCTTTATAAAATATTGTGCCCACTAGTTTGATGCATCAAACCACAAGCTCTTTCCCCCCTTCCTCCAATGTTATATATCAATCTAGAGAAGATGCATGTTACTCATAGATTCTATGTCGCTATGGATTTCCATCTGTACATGTACTTAGAATATCTTTCATAAATGTATATGTGAATTTCAATCTGCTCCTAAATTCACAACTAGCTTCTCACTTATGGCAAGGTTTTTGAAAGTAAGCATAAGCAAGGTTTTTCATTGATTTGTTCGTGTCTCACCTCTCTTTTGACTAGGTCCAAAATTGAATGGTTGATTTGACTTTGTCACCTCCACAGGTCAACTTATTGATCACTCATGTGATTTTTTCACTCTTCCCACCTCTTCCTTTACTATCACACTTAAAGGGTTTCTAAGGCCCATTAAACTTCAATTAAGAAAGATATGATTTCCACTAAATCCCTATGTATTCTCTTCTTGAGTAGCTCCTTCTCGAAGACTGGATTTTTGATTAATGACTTTTAGAGCCTTTCCTTCACACAAGGTTGTTCATGGTTAACAATATAGACAAAATAGATAATATCTTGATTGATCACTATCAAATAGTTAGTTGAGATATACTAATTATATACTATAATTAGAATGTCATCAACTTATGCTAATAAAATCACATATCGACATTTTGATCCACATTGAAAAAAAATAGAAATCATTTGACATGCATTTCCTAAGACCAAAAGTAATATAAACAAAAAAATTGATAAACTATGCCCTAGGAGATTACTTTATGCCATAATAGGCATTTCCCAATCTACACGACATACCTTAGCTCATAGGAATAGTGAATCATAGTGGCTACTATATAAATACTTCATTCTCAAGATCAACATGAAAAATATATTCTTTAAATCTAGCTGAGACACTAAACACCTAAGGAACATAATAACACAAAGTAACAACTTAATGGTAATTATTTTAGTATCAAGGAAAAAGGTGTCTCATTAATCAGTATCACATGTTTGTGTCAATATCTTCACTATCAATATGGTCTTGAGTCAATTAAAATTTCATTTCGATCTCATCTTCACTATGTACTCCCTCATCTATATATATAATTAGAAGTTATTTTTTCTTGGCTTGTCCAACATAGTTTATTTTCATCTTGGATTACTAAGTACCTCATAAGTATATATAGAATCTTGAAACTATCAAGAAATACAAAAAACTAGAATATAAAGTATCAAAATGAGAGTAAGATAATACTCGAGATAATAAATATTGAGTAATTTAATGTAATATGATTGTCCAAGTCAATACTATAAACTAGATTAGCTTTAGTAATAGAAGATTTGTCTGGAATATACTATGGACGTATTTGTCTAGTATATACCTTTATGTTGGGATCATCAAGTCTCCAACCTTCACTTCTCTCTCTTAGAGGGACTCACACTAAAGGCTCTTTTCTTTTGCATAATGCTCTATTAGAGGTGTCACTATTCTTTTCAAAGCCACTTGGACAAGTGATATTAGGCGTAGGAATAGAAGAAAGGTTAGCGGCTATCCTTATGTGAGGAGTAATAAATAGACATGGGAATGAGTCTATCACTAAGTGAATCATATAAAATGAATCATTCTTAGTACTCACTTGACATGCCAGATAGGAAGTTATTGTATACTTCCCTAATTGATATTTCTCACAAATAATAAATGTCACTCTAATTTTCATCTCTAAATTTTTTTATTTGTCCAATAATAAATATCCTAGAATAGAGTGTATCATTTATTATTAGTGGATCAAAAGTATTTAAATATCTAAAGAGCCTCATGCATGTGAAGAAAAACAAATACAATATGCCTTCTCAATCCTCAAGGAGGAAGTCATCCTATCTAATTTTTTGATCCTATAAAAAGATATAACTATAAAAAAAAATAATATCACAAACTTGTTTCTTAGTAAAACAACTGATAAAAAATAAATTATGATGGAATTATAGTTTATATAAGACATAATTCAAAAGAAAAAGACCTAATATTGATATTATTGTGCCTCAAACTCATATAATGTTATTATTATCAATGAAAACATCAAAAGTTCTAGATTCTACCAAGGAAATAAAGAGAATGCATTTAGCTATAACATGTTTATTGGCTCATGAATTAATGATTCAAGAATATAGAGTGAGGCAATGTGAAAAGGATATTGTTGATCAACAATATTCAGTAATATTCTATAATGTGAAAAGAATATTGTGAAAAAAATATTGTTGATCAACAATATTTTAAAAGAAAAATACTCTTATGTCATGACATAAAAGTATTTTGGTTGGTGCAAATAACACACAAAGAAAAGTCTATAATACTCCTCCTGGGTAAACATATCAATACAATTATATGTATAAGTGAATGGTCTAGTAGTCTATTGTACAATCTCTAAATCATTAGACATCTTTGATGAGTATACCAACAAAGCTAATTCCCAAATCTTCTTATATATGTCATAAGAATTAAATATGTTGGGCATTCTCAAGTCAATAGAATGGCATAAAAATAATAATAATTATGCATCATGCACTACCCACTAATCTGACTCAGCTTGAAGTAACTCATGTAATAGTTGTCTAATATATCCTTGGCCCATGAAATAATTTCTCACAATGGAAACTCATAATGAATATGTGCTAATCCCAAATTTTTATTGAGTTATCACTATTGGTCTCATACTAATTATAGTCATCCCTATCAGCAAGAGTCAAACACACAAAATATGTAGGACTACTATAACATGATAGTCACACAAGTGAGCTTGCCTAAATAACATAATATGCACAACAACTTTAACTTTTCCAAATTACAAAATATATACAGCACCACAATTTTCATGCCTAACTCATACTCACACTAGTCTAAGCACTTCATGACCCTCAATTGGGCCTTTAATTAGTATGCAGTGGATCTATAATAGCATCACCATATGAACCAACATGGCAGCCATTATAGGGTCCATTATAACTTGGATTAAACACTAAAAAGTGGGTTTCAGATGTCCGATGGTTATAATTACTCAACATGTACAATGAAATAAAAAAAATATTACCAAACACTATCAAGAAATTTGTGTTGTCATTACTGGCACTAACTACCAGTGAAACTTCTGGCTGACACTTAAAAAAGTTGTGGCACCACTCGATGCCATGCATGCCATCATTACTTTGTCAGAAATGGCTCTAGTAAAATCAAAAAAAAAAGGAAAGAGGAGAGCAAAAAATTATTAATTGCAAAAATTATTTTTAAAATATATTAATATATATGTGTGTAGTTTAGGATCAACATGTCAAGTGCTCTTAAAAAAAAAGTGAAAAAAAGTAAACAAAAAAATAGAAAAAAAAGTAGAATGAAACCTCAACATTTATAATTTATTATTACTGAATTATATTACAAAATACTAAAAATTCTAATAACTTTTTTATGATTTTTAAATTGGGTTTTGTAAGATCGAATAATATTCATAAAGTTTTTTTTTTGGGAATTATGAAATGATTTTTTTTCTTTACTTTGAGAAGAACCTTGATACATCTTTTTTTTTTTGTTATTTTCTTATATATCTGTCTTGATCATTCTTTATTGTCAAAATGAGATTTTTAGATCATGCATGTATGATATCATTTTACTTGATTATGAGATATGTTAGTTATGAAAGTATCATATAACTTCATATTTGATTTGTTATTCTTATTATAGTATTGATTCTTTTCCCTTGATTCACATAATTGTTTTGGGATTCCTTAGGGTTGACTTTTGAGACTCATGATGATTTTAGATTTTTTTGTTAAATTTATTAATAATTAATTTAAATTTATATAAGTGTATTTATTTAATGAACCAGAAATTATTTTTGTATATATTTTTATAAAAATATAAAAATATAATTTAATTATGATATTGAAATATTAATTGATATTGCTTATATACATACATATATATATATATATATATATATATACGTATAATAAAATAGATAATATTTTTTATGACAATAATTCACCCTAAATTGGGATTGGTGCAAGTAAAAATATGTATTTGATTGAACATACTATGCCATTTTTAATGCATAAAAAAAGTTTTGAAGTACTAAGTGGATATTTTTTGCTATTTTGATCTTATTTTTAAGTCATAATTTTTTTTGTATATCTGAGTAAGTTATTTGGTGCATCTTTTTTTCTAGGATATATATATCTTAGATTTGATAAAATAATATCTAAGGTTGTTAAGTATAAATTCAATGTCTATTTGAGTTCTTAGAAATTGACATATATCATATCCACATATGAAATGTTGCTATATTATTAATAATGATATTATATTCTATTATAGCTCACAATTGTATAATTTCTTTTTTTACAATTTTTTATTTTTATTGCATTTATGATGAGAGGATCTAATTAATGAGTTATCTCAATTATATTTATTTGTTATATAAGCGAATTATTTCTATATTGATTGATTTGAGTGATTATATTTTATTCTCTATTATGTTGCCTAAAAATCAACATGGTATCAGAGTGACACTAAGAAAAAATAAATCGCAATGTGTGTGAGGCTGAGAGCTAGGAACCCAATAGGGAAGGTGCACTTACTATGTGACAGAACTCATGGTAGAATAGTGCATTGACGCCCACAACATCAAATGGAATTCATCATCGAAACTTTAGTGATGGTAAATCAAGGTAGCTATGGAATATGCATTATGGTTGTCCCATACTGAACTTGTTGGGAGCACCAATTTGAGGAGGGGGTAGGGAGGTATTATAGTTTCGGTTTGTTTGTTAGTTAATAATTTGTTTTTTTATTTATCTCATTATGAGTGATATTATCCAATTGTAAATTGTCCCAATTAGTTTTCCTCATTAATTATATAAGGATATTCATGTGTACGTATTTGTGTGAATTTTATTGATGATGCACGAGTTGTTTTTACAACATTAATGTATATGAAGATTTTAAAAGATGGTGTTGATGTGTGCCTTGATGTGAGGTGTCTAGAAATTGTCCAAGGGTACATGCTTTTTGGTTTGAGGCATAGTAAATGCATGTCTTTTATGCCTTCCTTAGCGAAACAAGCATTTTGTTGTGAAATAACCAACCAAAGTAAAAAGAAATTGAAGAAAAATCTTTAAACTCTAAAAGCCTCAAGTTGAAGATAGATATCTGATTGAGAAAGCCACTCAAAGAACCTCATTTGAATGGTGGAAGCACCTTGTTTATCATACATGAAAATATATATGGATAACTTCACTTGGAAAACCATATTTTCTTTTTGCGACTCCTACATAATATTTCTCTCCATGAACATATATGCTATTAATTCAAACATCCACTTTAATTTCTAAAAAATGTTGTGACACCCCAATCTATAGGGGGACCCATTCATTCATCACACAGAAAAAATGTGCAAAAATATTTTATTTTTTACACAAGAATTTATACATGCTTTAAGTCTACTCAACAGAATAAAAAAATACATATAATAGTAATCTAGTCACAACAAACTTTTTCCCACTTGTGATTCCATCGGTGGGTCTGTCACCTGCACTGGATATGTACATGAAAGGGGATCTCATAATGAAGTGAGCAAAACTTAATAATGATAAACTCTTACAGAGCTACTCCCCACCTAAGTACCCATAAAAAAATAAAGTCACATGCACATATAAACATATATTCAAGTACAATATTTACATGAATATAAATATATGGAATATTTTTGTGCCCATATCCCGAGTCATACCAACTCCCTCACACATGCCTAAGGCAAGTGTGACATTACGCGCGCACACACACATATTATACATTCTCAAAAAATATTAGATATTCTCTGAGTATTAGACATTCTTTGAAAATTCGACATACTCTAAATATTGGATATTATTTGAAAAATATTCTATAACCCAGATTGAACATTGTCTCATTTGAGTCTACATAATTTTTATCAAATATAGTATTAAAAAACAATTATACATACACCTATTTATTTGTGATGTCCCCGTATATATGAAAAATAAATATGTTATTTCATGATTAAACTATGTCACGTGAACAATTATAACTACATGAATATAAATCACATTGCAACATGTTATTCGTCCAAATAAAGCAAAAAAAAATCAATCACTAAAAGTTAAAATTTTCAGCCATTAATATTTCATGATTTGGTCCAAAAATAATCTTGAACTGGATTACATTTATGACCATATAAGGCCCTTAAATGAACAAAATATTCAAATATGAGAAAACCTCTACCTCTCAAAATATAAAGTACCAAAGCTCTTTGATTTTGATACTTACACGAAACTCTAGTCGCATGGAGAAACTTTAATTTTTGGAATATTCTCCTCTGATCCCAAAATATCCAACTAAAATGGAAAAGAACACTCCCAAACTTTTTTACATTTTTTTTTGCACTAGAAAAGAACACATTCACACATACAGACACCAAATTCTCATTTTCTCAATTTTCTTTATGTTTTCCTATTTATTTATTTAATTATTATTTTAAATAATAATAATAAAATAATATTAACTAAAATGAGATACCTAGCCACTCATGCATACATGCATGTTATCTTATATTTTCCCATTATTTATTTATTTATTTTATTTTATTATAATTTCAATTAATAATAATTAAATAATATTAACTAAAATGGGATATCTGGCTGCTCATGCATGCCCACATGGAAAGCCTATATTATGTAGGTCTAATAATTTCCAACCACTTGTCACACTCTCATTTGTCCCTTTTTCCTCAAAATATATGAAATCCTGATTATTTTAGAAATTGACAAAATTCATCACATCAGCTATATATTTCACAAGATTAATTTAGTGGTGAAGTCTATTTTGTCATCCAAAAATTAAAAAATTTTAGATTTTCTTATGACAAATTATCATTTTGCTCATTTATCCAGAAAAATCTTTTTTTAATTTTATTTTATTTAAGTTTTACATTATCTCCTCCTTTAAGAATTTCACCCTAAAATTCTCACATATAACCATCCATACTTTTATGCATATGTAACAGTCAAGTAATTATTAAATGAAAAAATAATGTACATTTATCCTCAAATAAGAAGGGATAGGTGGCATGCATCATGTCTTCACACTCCCATACAAATTCTTTCACTCCTTGATACTGCAATAAAATAGTTTCTAGCCTCAAAATCTTGCATCAAAAACCTTATTTTTGGTTATCCATGATATGCACTAGTCTCTCCGTAAAGATTCCATCTGCAACAATAACAAGAGCACCCAATCTTGCATATGAATTGGATAAAAAATATACTTATAGAGCATTGAGACATGGAAAACTTCATGGAGACTAGATTAACTTAGTGGTAATACCAACTGATAAGCAACCATGCCGAATTTCTTGAGTATCTCGAAAGACCCAATAGATCTTGGTGATAGTTTTTCCCACTTATTAAATCTAACCACTCCTCTCTTAGGTATTACTTTCAAGAAGACATGATCACCCACCTTAAACTCTAGAGGATGCTGCCATATGTCATCATAAAATAACTATCAGCTTTAAGCTATAAGAAGACATCATATCAAATCTATTTTCTTTGAGTTGTCTCTAATCAAATCTAGACCCATGGTGGATTTGTCTCTCACCTCAGTCTGATAAATTGAAAATCAACATTGCCTTCCATAAAATGCCTCATATGATGTCATCCATAAACTTGTCTAATAACTATTGTTGTAGGAGAACTCAACTAAGGAAAAGTGCTCTTCCAAGCTACCTTTAAAATCTATGATGCATGCTCACAACATGTCCTCTAAACACTTATATGGTTTTTTCCCTGCTTACCATCTATCCTCAGGATGAAAAATAGTGCTTATTATCAATTAGATTCCCATTACTTTCTGGAAATTCTTCCAAAAGTGAGTAGTAAACCTGGGATCTTGGTCTGATATAATTGATACTGATATTATATGTTCGAAATATTTCTTATATGTACAAGCTGTTGAACTCCTCTACTATGAAGATCATCCACACAATTAGAAAATATATCGACTTTGTAAGCTGGTCCACTATTGCCCACACAACATCATTCTTTCATCATCTCTATGGAAAATAAGTCAAGAAATTAATCATGATATGTTCACACTTCCACTTTGCTACCTCTAATGGTTGGAGTAACACTACTATCCTCTGATGCTCAGCCTATATCTATTGACATGTGAAGCATCATTGTACAAAATTCCCAATGTGTATTTTCATCCTACTCTAGTAATACTGATGTTGAAGATTATATTAGATCTTTGTGCCACCTAAATGTACTATGTGGGGAACCATAATTCATCCCTTAAACCGTGACTATCATCTATGTGAATGACCCAGCCCTCCTTGCCTATACTAGCCTATACTCAGTTCCTGTAGACAATATCTTTTTGTCTTGTCTCTAGAACTTAATTATTCCTTCATTAGAAAAGGTGCACCTACTAAAACCCCTATAATACTCTAAGCATGATTATTATTATGTAAGTTGAATTGTCCCATAGTCTCGAACATCTACCATTCTTTGGAAGCTATACTAGCCAATACTCCTCGTGACTTCTTACTAAGCACATCAACCACTATATTTTCCTTACTTGGATGATAATACAAAGTGAAGTCATTATCCTCCAGATATTCCATTCATCTACATTGTCTCATTTTAAGATACCCTGTGTAAAGAAATATTTTTGACTTTTATGGTTTGAAAAAATCTCAAACTACTTACTAAAAAAATAGTGGCACCATATCATTAAGGTGATGCCTATAGCTGCCAATTGTATTTTATGTGTGGGGTAATTTCACTCTTGGTTCTTCAATTGTCATGAATCAAAAGCTAAAACTCTCATAGTCTACATTAAAATAGATCTCAGCTCATCTTTTAAGGCATCACAATATACCTTGTACCTTTATCCCTTATCCAGAACTATCAGAATTGAAGCTAAAGCCAGCCTTCTAATCAATTCATAGAATCCTTTCTCATACGGATCAGTCCACTCATACTCGACTTCCTTCTAGGTCAATCTAGTCATATGAGTAGCTCAACAAGAGAAGTCCTCAATAAACCTTCTATAATATCTAGCAAGTTATAAGAAACTATATATCTCAAAAACTAACTTTGATCTCTACCAACTCATGGTTGCCTTGACCTTCTTAGAGTCCTCTAGGACACTAGTAGCCAATACTATGTGTCCTAACATTTTTAACATATGTCAGCAAAAAGTCATACTCGCTGAATATGGTGTGAAAATGATATTCTTACAAAGTTTAGAGAACAACCTTTAAATTATATACATGATCCTTCTTGGACAGAGAGTAGATCAAAATCTCATCAATAAAGATTATAACAAACTAATCTATATATGGTGAAATATCATATGCATGAGATCCATAAATGCTACTAGCACATTCATCAATCTGAAAGACATCACTATAAACTCAAAATGTCTATGCCACTCTAAATGATGTCTTAGGGTTGTCAACCTTTCTAACTCTCAACTAATAATATCTTATATGAAGATTTATCTTGGAATAAATTTGTATCCATTTTAACTAATCAAATAAATTATCAATCCTTGGTAATAGATACTGATTTTGACCATAACCTTGTTTAAACTATCAATAATCAATGCACACTGAACGGATCTTAACCTTCTTCTTTTCAAATAGAAATGAAGCACCCTATGGGGAAGTGCTCCATCTAATGAAACCATTATCTAATAAATCTTATATCTGGACTAAGAGTTCCTATAACTCTATAGTGTCTTATATGATTCCTATGTGGAATCATAGAAATGAGTGATGTACCAAGATATAACTTGATATTGAAGTCTGCATCTCTATGTGGAGGTATTCCCAATTGCTCATGTTCAAAAATATTCACGGAAAAATTAAAATCTTTAATGATAATACTTACATCATGGATGTTACCATAAGCCAAACCTTTTTGATTTTCTAATAAAACATGATTAATAGATAATATTTTTCGATTTAATATTTATTTCCCTAATTTTTTTATTACTGTATGATGAATATAAATATCATGTCAAATGATTTCTTATTTCTTATTTTTTACTACTTCCTCCTATCCTTCATCACCATTTATCATGGATGCGTGCTTGTGATAATGCTTAGTAAATTTTTATCAATATTTACTTTTTTTTGGTGAATTCTAATTGGTGTCTATGCCTCTATATTCAATGTATTTCATTAAAAATATAATCTTGCTCTTACTCTCTCTCTCTCTCTCTATAAATATAAAGTTAACTAATTATATAACTAACCCAACATATATATTGATTTTAATGAAATAATACAAATAACATACTAATCACTTTTAATCCCATTAGTCATATGGTGTTCAAGTAAATGAACCCTCTCCTCTTAATATTTATGGTAGAACCTTTTCAACTTTAATGAGTCAGTCCTAGGTATGACATTTTAATATAGATAGGTTATTAAATAACACAAGTTTGATTTAAGCATGGCCACACAATTTTGATTCCAACTCATCAATTATTTTAGTGGGACTTTTAATCTTAGCAAGTTTTATTTAGATAAAATTTTCTATTGCTCTTTTACAAAGTTGAGGTTTTGGCTTCCATTAAGAAAATGAAACTTATAAAGTGACAATTTGTAGCACAAGTATATATTACAAACATCAAATTTATTGAGGAAAAATATTTTTTGTCAATTCATTTTCAAGATTGATGAAAATATTTAACAACCAATAATACACATTGCTTGTTGTGGAGTGGTTTCCTTGATCAACACGATATGGAACTAGGATCTCTTCCCAAGTGTAATATTATTAGATGATTTTATGCATCTATTTAAAATATGAAATGTTAGTAACATCTACTTGGGTATTATAATCAAATACACTTCTTTTTTTAGTTATTAATGAAGAAATATAAGACATGATAAATATTCAAATTGGATAATTTTTATTTTTGTTTTATATGAATCAATGTCTATGTTGGTACATACATGTTTTTGTGAATCCTAATTGGTTTTTATGTCTCTCTATTTGATGTATTTCATCAATAATATAATCTCACTCTTACTATATATATATATATGATCAACTAATTTGATGACCCCAATCCTTTCCTCATAATATGTGGTAGAACCTTTTAAACTTAAATGAGTTGGTTCTTATGTATGAGATTTTAATTCAAATAGGTTATTAAAAAAGATATGTTTAATTTAAGTATTGGCTTAATATTGTGATTACCACTCATCATTTGATTTATTGAGACTTTTAGTTTTTTTAGGTTTTTTAGTAGCACATTTATGGAGTAATTTTTTTGACTACATAACGGAATCAAATATCTAAAGTGACATATTTGTCGCACAGGTATATGTTGTCAACATCTAATTTATTAGCAACAAAATATCTCACAAGAATTCAATTTCGAGTTTGATTAAAATGTTTATCACCTAATAATGAACATTGCATGAGTTGTGGAGTGGTTTCCTTAATTAACACAATTTGGGACTATGAATTCTTCCAAAGTCTTATATTGTTACATGATTTTATATATCCATCTAAAATGAAGGTCAATAGCTTATATTTGGATGTTATAATATATTGCACTTCTTTTTAGTTATTAGTAAAAGAATAATGATTCGTTGACAATTCCATATTTTTTTATTCCATATTCAAATCAACATAATTAAATGAATATCTATTTACTCAAATATTTTTTAATGGAATATTCAATAATTTTTTCAATAGTAGCATTCTAGTTTAACATTATTTCAAACAAATTATAATATATCATGCAAAAATCTCATCTTCATTACCAATGGTAGACAAATGCCAAGTTGCAAGAACCTATCTCATAAATAATAATGAGTATTTCAAGCTTAGGAAGTAAAGTTTTATATGCATACAGGTACCATAACTAGTAAATTCATTTCATGTGTATCAAGGTTTCTATTCATTAGATTTTAGGTATGAGATATCAACATAAGACATTATCAACTATTTCTAGAGGCTCGATTAACCTAAGACTTATTTCTCCCATAAAATGATGGTCATTTGTATCATGTAGTTTTTTTATTCATTTTATAATAAATTTATTTATGAAAAAAAGTGAATATTCACAGTGATAGTAGTTTATGATGCACATTAAATTAATAAAACTTACTAAAAGATAGATCTCCAAGACTTTGAATTGGAGGCTACAAGGATCTCGGGTGTCTATGGATAAATGTATATATATCAATGTTTTGGTATACTCGGGATAGGTAGATCTAGTCTATTAAATTGGTTCAAATAACCAATTTAATTAAAATTAAATCTAGTTTTCTTTATTTTAAAATTCATTTAATTTTTGGCGAGTTTAAATTAATAATTGGTGTGTTTAATTATTTTAATACTTGTTACATTTAATTAAATGACATGAAGTAAATTAGTGGAAGCATCAAATTAAATAAATTAATGTGAAAGGTTTATGAATTAATGGGGTTAGCACTTGGAATAAGTGAGGAAATAGAAAAAAGAAAAGAAGAGAGTAGAAAGAAAAAAAAGAAAGGAACTAAGGAAACAAGAGTGAAGCCTTTAGAAAGGTTGCATAGAGAAAAGAAAGTGTAGTTAGTCAGAATTTATTTGTCGTGGTGAAAAACTTATGATTAAAAACTTTCTATATCTCGTAGTTCTTTTATTTTTTGAAAAACTTATGTAACTCATTAGTTCTCTTAAAGGAATCTTTCCTAATCCTTCTCTTCTTGTGTCGTAGGCTTGCAAAGACTAGGATGATTAATTATGGACATAGAAATCTTAGGTGCTTGAATTTATTTGTTGAAACATATACAAGAGCACTAGATATAAGTTTGTGAGATCTAGAATTTAATCACTAAGAAAACTTGTAGAATATCATGTTTTTTTTATTATAATTTTATATTTTATATTGAATTTACACATTATGCTTGAAATTGGACATTTATTTTTTAAAATTAATTTATACATTTTTTTTATTTGTGTGTGATTATATATTCTACCAAAATTCCAAACTTTTAATATAATATAGTGGTGTTTGGGTGAAATTCGGGTTTATTTTGAAAATATTTACTGTTGGATATTTTTAGAATCAATATTATATTTTTGGAAAAAAAATATATTGAGATTATATTCAAAAATTAAATTTTTATATTTAACAAAAAATTAATTGACAAATTTTAAGAATTAAATTTTTGGAATTTTAAAATTTATTTATGAAAGATTCTAAAATTAAATTTGGCAAAGTCTGAAATTTAAATTCTGTTATAGAAATTCTAAAAAATTAAATTTATGTGAAACTAAAGTTTAATCTTTGTTAAAAATAGAAAAATATATTTTCAAGAAATGAAAAATTATATTTTTGATGGCTTTAATTTTATTTATTCAATGTGTTTGGTAAATTGTTAAATTTAAATTAAAAGATATAATATTTAAATTATGCAAAACTTATGTAATCTTATTGTGGATATGAGAAATTTTATTAAAATTATATTTTGAATTTAGGCTCTGGTTTACTTTAACAAATTGTATCAAAGTGTGATTAATATCATAAATATTTTATATTGAATGACTATTACTTTAAAATGAATGATCATCATTTATGTGAACCTTTGGCTTTCTCACCATGACTTTTAATTTTTTCACAGTTATAACATCTGGCCTTCTTGTAAGCCTATAAATAAAACTAATTAGAGTCAAAATTATCGAACCCTATTTTTATTCTTTTAAATTCTTATTCTTTCTTTATAACACATTATTAACACGAGTCTTCTCTAGATAAGGTAAAATCATATTATCATTATTTTTTTCCTCATATATTAATAATTTTTCAAAATATCAAATCTAACAAAACTTGAGTTTGTAGCATTTGATATTTCTAATTAAATTATTTATCATGGATTTTTGATATTGAGATACATCTGACAATCTTGATTCTTGGAGTAACTACAAAAGAAATAAATGAAGAGTCATAAAAAGATTATGCAAAAAACTACTTTTTCTTAGTCACCATCTCCTTGAGGATCTAAAAAATAAATATGTTACTATAAAAGATCCTTTTATCTTATGGAATGACTTGACATATATATTTGACTACCAAAAAACTATGATTTTATATAAAGCTCACAATGACTAGAAGCACCTGAGGTTGCAAGATTTCAAAATTGTTAGTGAGAATAACTTTGCTAATTTAAATTAAGCTCTAGATTCGAAGCTATGTGGAGAAAAAAAGCATGGATGAAGGCACTATCGAAAAAACATTCACAACACTTCACGCCACTAATATGCTTCTATAGTAGCAAATTAGAGAGCGTAGATTTATAAAATATTGAGAGTTAATATCTTATCTTATAGTAGAAATATCCTATAGTAGAAATATGCTCCTATAGTAACAAAATAATGAGCTACTAATGAAAAACCATGAGCTCCATCCAACTAGATTTGAACCATTCCCTAAAGTGAATTCAATTTCATTCCATAATCATGGACATGGTCATAGTCATTATCATGGTTTTGGTCGAGGGATAAATTCCCAACACTATGATAATCATCCTTCTAACTCATTGAAAAGGAAAGACACATTTTATTCCAAAAAGTGGAATAATGGTGAGATAAAACAAGGAAATAGAAAAAATATACTAAAACCCCCCTTCTATGCTCCTAAAGAGATTTGCTATAGATGTGGAATGCAAGGACACTACTCTCATACCTATATATGACCAAATATCTAGTAGATCTATATCAAGCATCATTAAAGGATAAAAGAAAAATGGCAGAAACTAATTTTACTAATGAAAATGGGTTGTACCTACCTAATTTTGATATTGATTTTTTAAAGGTCTTAATGATAATTTCAATTGTTTGTTGACGATGAAAATGTAACATCATTCTATGTATTTTATTTTGGGTTAATAAGAATATCATCTTGTTATTTATATTTTTATATTTATCTAAATTTGTGTATTATTTAATTTCAAGATGAATGATGGTGATATATGCTTTGCTGATTGTGCAACCATGCATACAATTCTTCGAGAAAAAACATTTTTAAAAAAATTTAATAGGAACAAATATCTGTGTAAGTATCATCTTAGGTACATCAGATTTAATTGAAGGCTCTAAAAGAGAAAATATAATTCTATCAAATAGAACTATATTCCATATTAATTATGCATTGCATTCTAGAAAATCAACAAGAAATCTACTTAGTTTTAAAGATATATGCAAAAATAGATATTACATTGAAACTATGGATGATGGTAAAAAAGAATATTTATATATTACCTCTAAAATGTATGGTATAGATATTATTGCAAAAAAGTTCTCAGCATTCTCTTCTAGGTTATACTATACGACTATAAAGCCAATTGAGTCATATGCTATAATGAACTAGAATTTCAATGACCCAAAGATTTTTACTCTATTGCATAATAGGCTAGGTCATCCTAGATCTTCAATGACATGGTGAATCATAGAATAATCATATGGGCATCCATTAAAAAACCAAAAGATTTTTTCTCCAATGAATTTTCCTATCATCCTTGTTCACAAGGTAAGTTAATAGTTAGACATTCATTAAATAAAATCATATCTAGATCACCAAACTTTTTAGAAAGAATACATGAGGACATATGTTGACCTATTCATCCACCATGTGGACCTTTTCATTATTGTATGGTGCTTATAGATGCAATCACTAGATGGTCATATGTATATCTTCTTTACATAAGAAATGCTACTTTTGCTAGGCTCTTTGCACAAATGATTAAATTAATAGCAAAAATCTCTAATTATCTAATCAAGACAATAAGACTTGATAATGATGGTGAATTTACTACAAAAACACTTAAATGATTATTGTATGTCAATTGGAATAGATATTGAGCTTCTTGTTGTGCATGTTCATATCCAAAATAGTTTAGTAGAGTCCTTGATCAAACATCTTCAATTAATAGCTAGACCATTGCTAATGAAGACTAAATTGTCAACATCTACCTGGGGACATGTTGTTATGCATGCTACAAGCTAATAAGAAATAGACTAACATATTACCATGATTACTTTCCTTCACAACTGGTACTAGGTAAATAATCAAATATTTCCCACTTATGAGTTCTTGGTTTTGAGTCAATATACCAATTACACCCCGATAACATACCAAAATGGGTTCACAATGTAGACTTGAGATTTATGTAGGTTTTGATTTGCTATTTATTATAAGATATTTGGAATCCTTAATAAGAGATATTTTTAGAGTTAGAATTATAGATTACCATTTTTATGAAATTGTATTCCCATCATTAGGGGCAGAAAAGTCGATTCTAGAAGAACAACAAGAAATTACTTGGAATACATCAACATTATCTCATTTTGATTTGTGTACAAATCAATGTGAACTTAAAGGTCAAAGGATAGTGCATTTACAAAATCTTGAAAATCAATTACCAGATGCATTCATGGATGTAAAGAAAGTGACAAATTCATATATCATAGTTGTGAATGCTTTAATGTGGATTTAGGCCCCTGAAGGATAGAAACCAAATGAATCTAAAATATACTTGAAGTATGGAAGATCAAATGGGTTAAAATACATAGCTCATTGGAATATGAGAAAAAAAACAAAGAAAATATCCTTGTAAAAGCACATATTGAACAACAAACTCCCCAAAAGGTGCAAAATGAACAAATATTTCTAGAAGAGGCAAATGTACCTAAAATTTGTGAGATCTTAATAAGTTATATATGAACAAAGATGAAAAGTAGGATCAGAATAATATTTTTTTGTGGATAATAACTTTACTTTTCAAATGGTCATTAACATCATACAAAATAATGTTGATCCTGAACTATAAAATATAGATGAATGTAGACAAAGAAATAATTGGCCAAAATAAAAAAAGGATATGCAGATAAAATTATATTCATTAATAAAATGAAAAGAATTTGGACCGGTTATATAAATGTCTACAAGTGTAAAGCTTGTTAGGTACAAATGGGTATTTGTATGAAATTGAAATGAGAATAATAATATCATTAATATATAAGACAAAATTAGTAGCACAAGGTTTTTTACAAAGACCAGACATTTACTACGAGAAAATATATTGGCTTATTATGGACATAATCACATTTCAATTTTTGATAAGCTTAGTAGCATTTGAAGGACTAGATATGTAAATAATAGATGTTATCACTACATATTTATATGGATCCATAGATAATGATATATACATAAAAATCTCTGAAAAATTTAAACTGCCCAAAGTAGTTAGTACAAAGCCTCATAGCACATTCTCAATAAAGTTGTAACGATCTTTATATGGATTAAAAAAATCTAGATGCAGGTGGTACAATCAGCTATGTGAATATTTGTTAAAAGAAGGGTGTGTGGATAACCCTATATGTCCATATGTTTTTACTAAAAAAACATAAATAATATTTTCAATTATTACTATTTATGTTGATGATTTAAATCTTATTTGAACTCCTGAAGAGCTCATAAAAATAAAAAAAAAATTTAAAGAAAAAATTTGAAATGGGATATCTTGGAAAAATAAAATTTTTTCTTGGGTTATAAATCAAATATTTTTTAAATGGAATGTTGGTTCATCAATCAATATATATCAAAAAAATCTTGAAGCATTTTAATATGGATAAAGAATATTCTTTTAGCTACCCTGTGATTGTTTGATCATTTGATGTGAAAAGGACCAATTTTGACCTTGTCAAAAAGGTGAAGAATTACTTGGTCTTAACATACCATATCTTAGTATTATTAGTGTACTTATGTATTTTGATAATTGTACATGACCAGATATTACTTTTTCTATTAATTTATTATCCAAATATAGTTTAGCTCCAATGAGAAGACATTGAAATAGTATCAAACATATATTATGCCATCTTAATGAAACTATAAATATGAGTTTATTCTACTCAAATGAATCAAAGCAAAAACTACTCAGATATGTAGATGTAGAATATTTTTTAGATTCACATAAAGCTATATCTTTAACTAGATATGCCTTGACCTACAATGGAACTATTATCTCATGGAGATCTAACATGTAGACAATGGTGGCTACATTATCAAATTATTCAGAGATTTTTGCAATTCATGAAGTAAGTCTTGAATGTGAATGTATTTGGCTAAGATTGATGATCCACCATATTCAAGAATCACATGGGCATTCTTCTATTAAAAATAAGTCAACAATATTATTTAAAGTCAATATTGCATGTATTGCACAAATCAAAAGAGATTATATCAAAGAAGATATAATCAAACATATTTCACCAAAATTTTTTCATACACATGAGCTTTAGAAGAATGGTGAAATTGATATTCAGCAAATATGATCAAGTGATAATCTAGTAGATCTATTTACAAAGTCATTACCGACTTCAACATTCAAGATGTAAATATATATATTTAGAATGCACTGGCTAAAGGATATTAACTTGATTGAGAGCATGATTAAAAGTTAGTGCACTATAATATTTTTCCCCTTTATCTAGGTTTTATTCAATTAGGTTTTACTAACATAGTTTTTTATGAGGTAGTCCTAACAAAGTACATGTACTTTTAATTCATCACTAGGTTTTTGTCTCACTGCATTTTTGCTAGTAAGGTTTTAATGAGTCATGCTTTTTAATGTTATGGTAATTCAAAAAGGATTATTATAAATACTTTGTAATGAATAACCATTACTCTGAAATGAATGACCATCATTTATGTAAGACCTTTGGTTTTTTCACTATGACTTTTGGTTTTCTCAGAGTTATAACCTTTAGCCTTCTTCTAAGCTTATAAATAGTCATAATTAGAATCAAATATTTCGATTCCTATTTTACTTCTTTTTACTTATTCCTCTTTCTTTATAATAGTTAATTAATTTTTAGGCGACAAGCTTTTTATGTCTCCCAAGAATAATTATTGCTTCTTTGGGATAGAAAAAAAAATAATCTAGTACAATAAACTAAGTTTGAACTATCCAACTACTAATTCTACAAAATAAAAATATTGAATCTTTTAATAGTTAGGTACCTATTTGACCTAGTTGTATGCAAATCAAAACCAAAGAAAATGAGTAATAAAGAGTAGATGAAAATATATTATAATGTCAATCCTACAATTCAACAAGAAGTCAAGAGAAAGAATTTTCATCATATTTCTACAATAAAAAATAGAAATAAGATGTGAAAAAATATAGTCATGGTACAAGAAAAATATATCATGGGATAAGAGTTGGTTAATACATTGCTTTGTTAATCTGAAATACTAGAACAATTTTTTGATATGGCTACTCATGAGTAGTTTCCAAGTACTAGTTAATAGCTAATAACCATGAAAATGTTCTTGCATGATGTGCTACATGCATGCTTACTCCTCAGCTCACTTGTCGATACTTGGGAAACAAAAATTATTTTTTTGAGTACCCATTCCACGAACATCATCCACATTATTATTATAATTACTAATGTGCCAATGAATGAGGTTGTGGGATGGAGATCAAATGATTCTGCAAGTGTTCTCATTTCAAAGAAAAATGAGAGGAGTAATGTCACTACTAAATCAATACTAAGAAATAAAATAGTGTATCCTTCTATGAGAAAGCCCATAAGTAAGATGAGGTGTTACTATTATAACAAAGTAGGATAATTTAAAATAAATTATCCCAGGTGGATGAAACTCAAAAAAGAGAATATGATATAAGATGAAGTTGAAAGAGAGCTAGATACTTTGTCACATAGAAAGATATCATCTTTATTAGTATGTTAAACTATTCAACAAAGTTAGTTAGGAGAGTGATTAGGTAGCTGATTCAGCAATTACTTTTCATATCACTTCTAATCATGACTACTTTACAACATAAATGTTTGATGACTGTGACATAAAGATGGACACTGAAACGATATTGAGGGTGTTAGGCATCAAAAATATTTGTCTAGAGACAAATAATAGATGTTAGTTGATCTTGAGGAATATATGATATGTCTCAAATATTTGAATGAATTTACATCTATGTAAATGTTAGATAGTTTGCATCATGTAGATAAAATTTAAACAGGTAAAGCCAATGGATATTAATCAAAAGGTCATGATCATTGTGAGTGGTATACCCATACATTTCATGTGTATTATCCAAGCTATAGTTTGTTCAAATTAAAAATTTTTTAATATAAAAAGTAAACATTAGTTGTAAGTAACAGATATTTATATATGCATGGATGATTAACTTTCCATAAAAAAGTAGTTCCCAGAAAATATCTAAATGCCACTTATTAGTGGGTGGGTAGTTTGTATGTCTAGTAAAACCTCATACAACTATATCAAATTTGCCCCCTCATTTAAAGAGGTAGAGAATGATTGATCTATTTGCTTTAGATATTTGCTCTAAGACAGGTAGGATTCTTATAGGTTTCATTTATTATATTTCTAATTTTATTCGAGTTGCTCATAGATATTAGACAATTTGAACTAGAAATTATTTCTACATAAAAGGAAAATTGATGCTTTTATGGTAGTTATTATCATAGATCAGTCAGATCAATGGAGAGATTATGCTTGGAGAAAAAAAGGATATTTTAGCTGAATTTTTGAAAAAATATAATATTCTTGAAATTATTTTTCTAGTGGGGAATGTGAACTAATTTTGGAGCATATATGAAGGGATGAATTTGCTTCAATAGATATTTATAAAATTTAAACCATAGAATAGTATTGTTCTATTCAAATATGACATATGGAGAGATTATTATGTTTGCCATAGTTGTGTCGATCAAGACTACTAAATTTGTTTGGATAGCCAGTTTAATAATTGGAGATAATTCATTTAATAATTGGTGGTGTTAATTTTTTATAAAATTGGTATAATCTAATAATTAGAGTGTGTTTATTTATTTAATGGGAGAAAATTCATATAATAATTAGTTGTATTAATTTATTCTAAATTTAATATAATTTAATAATTAAAGTGTTTTATTTGTTTTGATACCTATTCTATTTAATTTAATGTATACAAATGGAGTGCCATGAAGTAAATGAATAAAATCAATAAGTTAAATAAATGAAATGTAAAAAACTTTTGAATTGATGAGGGTTGGCACATTGATAAGTTAGGAAAGATAAAAGAAGATAAGAATAGAGGGGAGAGGAAAAAAAGAGGGGAGAGGGAGAAGGGGAGAGGGAGAGAAAGAGGGGGAAGGGAGGGGGGAAGAGGGAGAAGGGGAGAGGGAGATAGGGAAAGGGAGATGGGGAGAGAGAGAGGGGAAGAGAAAGAGGGAAAGAGGGAGAGGGGAATAGGGAGAGAGAAAGAGGGAGAGGGGAAGAGGGAGAGGAAAAGACGAAGAGGGGGAGAGGGGGAGAGGAAGAGAGGGAGAGGGGGAGAGGGAGAGGGGGAAAGAAGGGGGAGAGGAAGAGGGGGAGAGGGAGAGGGGGAGACGGAGAGAAGGATAGAAAGAGGGAAAGGAGAAGGGATGATTAAAGATAGAGGGGAATAGGGGTGAAGTAAATGGGGATAGAAAGAGTGGTAGAGAGGGGTGGAGAAAGAGGGGAGGGAGGGGAGGAGAAAGAATGGGAGAGAGAGAGAGGGGTAGAGGGACAGGGAAAGAAGAAAAGGTGGAGAAAAAAAGAAAGAAAGAGGGGGTAGAGGGAGAGGGGGAGAGAAAGAGGAGGAGAGGGAGAGTTGGAGAGTAAGGGGGAAGAGGGAGAGGGAGAGGGGGAAAGAGGGAGAGAAAGAGGGAGAGAGGGGGAGAGAAAGAGGGGGAGAGGGAGAGGAGAAGATGGGGAGGTGGAGAGAGAGGGGGGAGAGGGAGAGGGGGAGAGGGAAAGAGAAGAGAGAGGGGAAGGGTTAAAGATAGAGGGGGAGAGGGAGAAGAGTAGAAAGAGATGGGGAGAGGGAGAGAGGTAGAGTGAGAGGGGGAGAGAAAGAAGGAGAGAGGGAAGGGGGAGAGGGACAGGGAAAGAAGGAGAGGTGGAGAGAAAGAGGGAAAGAAAGATAAAGGAGAGAGGGAAGGGGGAGAGGGACAGGGAAAGAAGGAGAGGTGGAGAGAAAGTGGGAAAGAAAGATAAAGGAGAGAGGGAGAGGGGTAGAGGGAGAGGGAGAGGGGGAGAGGGGGAGAGAAAGAGGGGGAGAGAGAAAGGGGAGAAAGAGATGGGATGAGAAAGAGGAGAAGAGGGAGAAACAGAGAGGGAGGGGGAGAGAAAGAGGGGGAAAGAAAGACTAAAAGAGTGGGAGGGGTGAGGGATAGTGGGAGAGAGAGATGGGGACATGAAAAGGGGGAGAGGGAGAGGGGGAGAGGGAGAGGGAGAGAGGGAGAGGGGAAGAGGGAGAGGGGGAGAAGGAGTGGAATAGAGGGAGAGGGAAAGAGGGAGAGTGGAAAAGGAAGATGGGGAGAAGGAGTGAAAGAGAGGAAAAGGGGAGTCGTAGATGAGAAAGGGGGAGGCAGAGGTGGAAAGGGAAAGGGAGAGAGGGAGAGGGAATGAGGTGAAGAGGGAGAGGGGGGAGAGAGAGGGGGAGAGGAAGAGAAAGAGAGGGAGAGGGGGAGAGGCGGAGGGGAAGGGAGAGGGGGAGAGGAAGAGGGAGAGAAGGAAAGGAGGAGAGAGGGAAAGGTAGAGTGGGAAAGAAAGAGGGGGAGAGAGGGAGAGAGGTGGAGAGGGAAAGGGGAAGAGGAATAGGAATAGAGGGAGAGGGGAGAGGGAGAGAGGGATAAGAAGGGGGAGGAAGAGGGGGATAGTGGGGGGGAGGAAGATGGGGAGAGAGGGATGGAGAGTGGGAGAGGGGGAGAGGGAGAGGGAGAGTGGGAAAGGGGGAGAGAGAGAGGGCGAGAGGGAGAGGGGAGGGGAAGAGGGAGAGGGGGAGAGAGAGAGAGAGGGAGAGTTGTGGAGAGGGAAAGGGGGACAAAATAGGGATAGAGAAAGAGGGAGAGAGGGGGAGAAAGAGGGGGAGAGGAGGAGAGGGAGAGGGAGTTTGAGAAAGAAAAAGAGGAAGAGGGGGAGAGGGGGAGAGGGAGAGGGAGAGGGGGAGAGGGAGAGGAGGAGAGGAAGAGGGGATAGGGGAGAAGGGGAGAGGGAGAGAAGGTGAGAAAGAGGGAGAGAGGGAGAGGGAAAGATGAAGAGGGGGAGAGGGAGAGGGGGAGAGGGAGAGAAGGTGAGAGAGGGAGAGGGGGAGAGGAAGAGGTGGAGAAGGAGAGAGAGACGAGGAGAGGAAGAGGGGGAGAGGCGAAGAGTATGAGGTGAAGAGGGAGAGGGGGAGGGGAGAGGGAAAGAGAGGGGGAAATGGAGAGGAGGAGAGAAAGAGGGGGAGGGGGAGGAGGAAAGAAAGAGAAGGAGAGGGAGAAGGGGATAGAAAGAGGGAGTGAGGGAGAGGGGGAGAGAAAGAGAAGGAGAGGAAGAGGGGGAGCAAAAGAGAAGAAGAGGGAGAGGGTGAGAGGGGGGGGGGGGGGGGAGAAGAGAGGAAGAGAAGAAGGGGAGAAAAAGAGAAGGAGAGGGATAGGGGGAGAGGAGATGAAGGAGATGGGGAGAGGGAGAAGGGGAGAGAAAGAGGGCGAGAAGGAGAGAATATGAGGGAGAGAGGGAGAAGGAAAGAGGGTGAGAGGGAGAGAGGGAAAGATGGAGAGGTGGATAAAAAGAGGGGAGGATGTGGGAGAGAGAGGGGGGAAGAGCGGGAGAGGGAAAGGGGGATAGGGAAGGGGTGAAGTAGAGGGGGAGAGGGTGAGAAAGAGGGGGGGGGGGAGGGGGAGGAGGAGAGGGAGAGGGGGAGAAGGAGAGGGGGAGAGGGACAAGGAGAGTGGAAGTGGGGAATAGAAAGAGGGGAAAATGGAGAGTGGGGGAGAGGGAGAGGAGGAGGGGAGATGGAGAGGGGGGGAGGGAGAGAGGTAGGGGAGAGGGAGATGGAAAGAGAGGTAAGGGAGAGGGAGAGAGAGGGGGGAAAGAAAAAGGGGGAGAAGAAGGAAAGAGGAAGTTGGGAATAGAAAGAGATGAAGGAAAGAGGGGGAGGAGAGAGGAAGTTGGGGAGAAATAGGGGGAGAGAGAAAGTGGGAGAGAAAGAGGGGGAGAAAGAGAGGGGGAGTGAGAGAAGAGGAGAGAGAGAGGGAGAGGGAAAGAGAAAGAGGGAGAGTGGAAGAGGGAAAGAGGAAGAGGGGGAGAGGGAGAGGTGAGAAAAAGAGGGGTGAAAGAGAGGGAAGAGAGAGGGGGAGAGAGATGATAGAGGGAAAAAAGTGAGAAAGGGGAGAGGGAGAGGAAAGATGAAGAGGTGGGATAGAATAGATGGAAGGAAAGGGGGGTAAGATGGGAGAGGGAGAGGAAAGATGAAGAGGTGGGATAGAATAGATGGAAGGAAAGGGGGGTAAGATGGGAGAGGGAGAGGAGAAATAAGAGAGGGAAAAAGGTAAAAAGAGAAGGAAAGAAGTGGGGGGAAAAGAGGGAAAAAAGTATAAAGAAGAGGGGGGAGAATGATGGGGGGCGAAAAGGGGGAAGGAAGGGGGGGTAGAAAGTGGAGGCGGAGGGGAGGAAGGTGTGGGGAGAAGGGGGGAGGGAGGAAGTGGGGGTAGGAAGGGGGGGTGGAAGGGCGGGGTGGGAAGGGGGGGTGGGGGGAAGTGGTGAAAGGAAGGAGGAGCAAGAGGGGGGGGGGGGGGAGGAAGGAAGGGGAGAATGGTGGGAGGGAATGACGGGGAGGGAGAGGGGGGAGGGAGCGGGGGGAGGGAGAGGGGGGAGGGAGAGGGGGAGGGGAGAGGGGGAGGGGAGAGGGGGAGGGGAGAGGGGGAGGGGAGGGGGGGAGGGGGAGAAAAGTGGGGGAGGGGAGAGGGGGATGGGATAGGATGAAGGGGAGGAGAGAGGGGATAGGGTGAGGGGAGAGGGGGAGGGGTGAGGGGGTGAAAAGAGGGAGAGGGAAGAAGGGAGTGATGAGGGGTAGGAAGAGGGGGAGGGAAGAGGTGGAGGGAAGAGGGGCATAACTTATATAGTTAGTTGCTTTATATATTTCTTGTGATAAACAAGTACCAATTATATTAAAGAAAAAATTATTTATAATAACTATAAGACTAGCCATACTTTATTGAAGTGAATATTGGGTCACAAAGAACTAACATATACAAATGATTGATAGAATAAGGGAATAACTTATATATATGATTAGAAAAGGAAGAATCATCTAAGATAATTTGTTCGCTTCCAATATAGACCTCCTAGTATAATGGCTAGTGAGTATTAGACTATTTGGGTGGAGATTGAAAAAAAGTAGAGGTAGGTTTAAGATGAATTAAGCATAAGTTGTAATAACGATTTAATAACTAAAAGATTGAAAGTTTAATAATTTTTAATAGATTAGATTGAAAAAGTATGATTTTAATAATTGACCTCAAGTAGTTGGGATAATACTTAGTTGATGATGATTGACGCATATTTTAGCTTCAATTTCTTGAATATTCTAGCTTTAAAATTAGTTATGAATCTCACTGTTTCATTCATCTATTATTTAATAAACTTCATAGTTGGCATAAAAGTCAACTACCAATTCTCAATAATCCCTCTACAAAAAACTCTTCTTTCTCAACAACCAATTTTTCATTTCTCATTGTAGATTTTTCATCATGTTCCCAAATGATATTGTTATCTATTAGTATTATGTGTTTTAGTAAGCATAGTTTATTTTTATTTTCAAAGAAGTCCATTTGAAATAATGGATTAAGTTGTAGTTTAATCAACTAGAGTATTATTAGTCATTCCAAATATTAATAAACTATTAATATTTGAAATAATATTATTAGTCATTTGAAAGAAGTCCATTTGAAATAATATTAAATTAAGGTTTATAGTGCAAATTCGGTCCCTCAAACCTTCATATTGTGTATTTAGGTAGGTTTTCCCATTTTTTCTTCGAACACGCTTGAAATATATGGTCTTTACCTTGAACATGTAATAAGTCCTTTTTATGCATGAGAACTTTTAAAAATGGAACTCTCATATTAACACAAGCCAAAAAGTTCTATTTGATTTTTTTTCCAAGATAATTCATTGTCCTTTGTGCAACTTAATAGTTGGTGCTTTGATAATTATGACTTTATGGCCTCACGTGGATAAGGTAAAACTTCTTTTAACTTGTTCATTCCTCTTAGACTTATATTTGGGCTAATGTTCAATTGTTCACCCATCCTTAGCTATTTAGTGGTGAAGATTGGTCTTGTTGCTTGTTGGGCTTGTCTAAAGGCTTCTTCATACAAATGAACCTCCAAGGCTCTTTCTAAAACTTCTTAATGTTCAATCACTTGAGAAATAATCTTGCCCCATATAATTGGTGACTTTAACATCCATTTGGAATTTATAATCTTATGCCAATTATCTCCCATTATATTAAGTACATATCTCAAAAAGTCAACCACTCATTCAATCTTTATGAAACCTAGGAAGTGTTTATCATAGAACACTTGCTTGAATTGGTTCCACATCAAAGTTTTCAAATTAAATATTATTATCATTGTCTCTTACTAGATCCTTTCATCACCTCTACATATAGGTAGTGTATTTAATTTTCTAGGTATTAGTCAATTGCATATAATTATGCTTCTTTTCAAGGATTTGATCCTTTCCTTAGCAATTAAAAATTTTTCAATCTATCATCGATTTGGTCTTATATATTTCTCTTATAGGTTGAACATGTTGGAAAAGAAGATTTCATTATTGTTTAGTTAACTGCTTTAATTTGTCAAACTTATTTCTTGACTAAAACTGATAAAATTTTCTCTACCATGATCATTCCCACATGTTTTTAGATGTTCTAGTACTTCCCCCTTTGTCCATTGGTAAACCAATTAGTCTCTTATGGTATCCATTTCTAATTTTTTCATACAACATTTTTAAAGCAACAAAATTTAAGTTAACCTATACCTATGACTAAACTCATGCATGTTAGTTGTCCATTTTCTCTTGAACCATAAATCATAAGAATATTAGAACTTTTTTATTGTATCAAAACTAATCATTTATGATATGGTCCCAAAAGCTTGTTATGCTATTGTCTCTCATCTAATATAGTTCTAAAATATATGGATCATACAAATAGTCAAGTGAACTTAAGTTCAAATATTGATCTCATATGATTTATGTAGGTAGTTTTGATCAACTAATAATGAACTAACTATTGCTCAACTTGAGTAAATAGACTTGGGTTTTTGAAAGAATACTTAGACTTTAGGTTGATTAACTTTTATGTGTATAATGATATTTCTTTAGTATTTGGGGTAATATTATATTTATATGCTAGAAGAATGATAGCTTTATGTGAAAATATCACGGTACCCTCTTAGCATATAAGGTGACTATTATCCTTAGCTTGTGACTACCAATGATGCTTTTCTTGTAATTGTGTTCTCAGTATTTCACTACTAAAATTGCACATAGTTCTGTTCATGGTTCATTCACATGTATACTTTTTTTTAGGAAATTTATCAACTAGCCTTCATGACTGCTTCAAATATGTATATCTATTCTCTGACCTCTAATGCCTTAAAGTTGTGATATGATATGGTACTAATTTTTCTTTTCACTTTTGGCTTTCTAAGTATCATATTCATGATAATTAACATTCATCTATCTTCACATGAGTTTCACCTATGGGAATCAAACAATAAAAATGACTCTTATGGATATCACCACCATATGAGACATTGCTACTTGTCTATATCCATATGACATACTTTCCACCATCCATCATAGTCAACACATGACTTCCGTTATAGATAAACTCCTTGATAATAGATTCTACTTAATTCACATATCAGTCAAAGGTTAGATCTTCAATAATATGCATAATGACTTAGTATTAAAATATATTTATACTTTTAATTTCGTAAGTAGAAATCTCATAATAATTAGACTATCTCAATCTCAAGTTTTCACACAAAGATTTGTAAATATACAAATACATAAATGCTAACCTTACATTTGAATTTATCCTAACATTGAGGAAGAATTCATGTTATATATTATGCAAGACATCTTGTGGAATTGAGGATTCCCATTAAAAGCCTGAGTTAAGATCTAAGTCTCAAAACCAAATCCCAAAACATTATTACCCATGTTCTCCCTGGATTCATGCCTAATTAGGGGTTAGAATTCATACCGCCTAAGGTTTGTTCCTCTTAGCTTAAAATCTAATTCTCTTATCTCCACTTTTTTTTTGAAATCTTCTATGTATTTCTTTTATATTTATAGGATCTATGTAATTATTTATCAATGAAGTCATGATGCTAGGCTAGAGGTTGCAACTTTATTGTCGTGCTGGATATTCATTGGAGTAGAAAAGTCATGATGGTAATGAATTGCATGAATCAAGTAACTCTCCTTTGGAGCATGATGTTGTAGAATATAAAATGCAATAACTAACATAATTTCTATTTGAAAAACAAAATTATGACACTATAAATGATAATGAATTATTCATTTACCTCTAAAATACAAAATCATAGTATTAGAAATTATTATGACTTTGACATTTTCTTTAGAACACAAAATTAAAGTGCTAATAATTATCATGGATTGGTAATTTTATTATTAGAGCACAAATTCATGGAAGCTAGAAATACCATGCCTAGAGTAATGCTCTCAATAGCACAAAGTAGTGGTAAAAAATAGTGTTGTGAGTGATTTTATTTGGTGTTTGGGCTCAATATCAATTAAGTTGTAGCATTAGAAAATGTCATGATTTCTACTATCAGTGGGATGCTTAGCTTCTATGAAGTCAAAATAAATTTATGACCATTATGATATTTTAGAAAAAATATAATTGTGGCTCTATGAAAATATATGGCCACAAAGATATTATTGCATAGTTAAAATATTATTACAACTTGGTGGTAGAGTCATATTATACAAATATTTCCATGACTAGTTTTATAGAGATATAATCAAGATTGGATAATACAACTATTCCTTAAGCTTGTGGAAGGTATAACTAAGTCATAGTATGAGAAATGTCATGACTTTCATTTGCTTTTCTTCCTTCAAGTACACAAATTACACCCAAAATATCCATGATTTTCCTAACATTCATCAAATTCTTTCAAATACATATTTTGTGAAATCACTTTAATTAAAGCTCAAACACTTACAAACACATCAAAAAATACAAGTCAAATCACCAAACAAGTTTTTATGTGGAGGGCTGAACAAATACCCCTTATCAAATTTCAACCATTATATTTAAAAGATAAGTTACATTCTCCTCACTTTTCAATTTATTACATTGAATTGAGATTGTTGCTTTATGTATTTTCGTTAAGAAAATTTTTTCCAATTTTATCTATTTATTGAGATTATTTAAGTTATCAAATTGATTCCTATTGGGTATGATTAAATATTTTCTTTGTTATTGAATTTGTTTAGTTTACTTATCAATGTTTTAATATTTTATTTGTCATACATGATTTCCTAGCATCCAATATAGATAAGCATATATGAATCTTAATTGGTATATGTGTATTTAGAGTCAATGCTATTTATCAATAAGGTAATTTCACTGAAATAATATCTACTATATATATATATAAGATATTCTCATAATTATTTATGTTCTATTAATGCTTGCTAAGTTATAATTTCCTCTTACATTCATATATATATTTCTCACATTTATTAAAATTTATTTCTAATAAGAGTCTTAGTAGCATGGTATATAGTCAGATGGTAAAACTCTAGCCAAATATATATACAATTACCATTGTAATAAAAAAAAGATAAATAATACTTTAAATTCCAAATAGTTTTATGGAGTCTTTGTTAAGAACTCTTTCCCAATAATATATAGCTCCTCATTAGAGTTGATTCTTTTTTGCTTTCAAATTGGAAGCCAAACTTTATATGGAAACACAATACTTTCATAAACTTTTATTTTTCATTTGAAGTCATTACCAATGAATGATCATCATTATGAATTCATTGCTGAATTCAAAGGCAATGAATATCACCCAATAACCAACAAGCCCATGTATCATTGTGTGGTTTATGTTCCTAACAAAATTGTGGAATTAGGAACTCTTATTAGTATTATATTATTAGATAGTTTTGTACATCAATCTAAAATTAAAATTTAATAACATTTACTTGAGTATTATAATTTAATATACTTTTTTTTAATTATTAGTAAATAAATCATGATTTAATCCAAATTACAAATTTCAATGCAACATTCTCCATTGATATTGTTAAATAAATAATTATATACTCAAATATTACTTAATCAAATATTTCTTGTAGTACTCAATGTTCTTATTTCATTATAACATTATTTCGAATAAGATATAATGTATCATAAAAAGTCTCATTCCCATCAGACAAGTACAAAGGCACAAGCAAATCAATCAAAGTCTAACTTCTTTTATTTTCTTATACATATTCAGCTACATTATAAATAATATTTAATATTATATACTCATTAAGAAAAGCTTTATATGAACAAAGATGTGCTAACTAGTTAAATACTTTCATATTTTTTCCAGCTTTTCATTTTGTGAATATACTAATTTTTCTAAAATTTGCCAATATTAGTTTTGGTATATATCTCAAGGCCCGTGTAAGAAAGCTTCATTCATTGGGCCTTGGGTGCATAGTACCACCTTTAATCATCAGTAATTCATCATGCTCTCCTAGCTTACAAAAAACATTTTTCTATTAGTAATGTGTCATTATCCAATAATATTATTATTATCATGTTGCACTTTATTAGAAATGAGTCATTTTCATTATCACTTTATTATTTAATTTCATAATTAATTCAGTTGATATTTGACTTTGCTTATGGTCATCAAATATGTGACTTGATGCTAAAACTTTAATGCAAGATATAATAATATCCTAAATTTTCTGTAGTCATTTATTATGGGTGAAACAATAATGAATTAACATTATATCATGCTGATTATGAATATGTAATTTCAAGTCAGCCCGTAGGTACATGTTGAAGAATAATGTACTACACTGATTCATTGTGTAAATACTACATAAATTAAATATATAAGTAATTCTCATTATTGTTAATTTTCTAAACCTCGAACTGAAAGTCATCATAGATCCTACATGAGGAACTCTATATTTTGATATAGTCTGATATAATCAATAATAGGGTGATACTATAGAATAAATCATACAAAGTTATATAATGACTCAAAAAAATTTGCCCCTCTTTTTGAATAGATATGTCTTGAACCATTTGAAATGAGATTAACAAATTCATGATCATACTCAAATGAATTAATAAGAATTATCAATATTATTTGTTTTATCAATCTACCTATAGGTCAAGAAACATGGTTAACCCATATAAAGATGACTTAATTCATACTCAAATGAATTTATAAAAGTTATTAATTTCATTTATTTTTATCAATTTTAGAATAAGAAACATAATTAACCTAACTTAGTATTCATATATTATGTTTAATTAAGATATCATATGACAAAAGTACTATAATATTGAGCAAGAATAAGGCTATGTTGCTGATGCACATAACTTGGATAGTCATAATGTATTATTAGATGTCGCTAAGGATTTGTGGGCTCGAAATGTATTGTAAGCTCACTACCAATATTACATTAATCTATAGTATTTCACAATTAAAATCAAATTGGAAACAAATTATTATGTTTATAATGTGTTGATTAATTGAATTTGATAATACTACTTAACCCAAAGTATCTCTAACATAAGAATGTGATTTCAAAACTAACTTAAATGAGATTTGTTTTTTTAATAAAGGATGAGATACATGTGTTTTATTAAAACATGCAAATGTGTTTTTGAAACATGTAACACACCTTAATATCTAAGATGTATTTGTTTTTATAAGTTGTGTTTTTGAACATGTAATGTGAAATGAATGTTTTAAAACAAGTAACACGTGATACATGTTTTCTAAATTGTTTTTATGCAAAACATGTGTGTTTTGTTTTTCTAATTATTCTTTGTGTGTTATATCTAAAAATACACAACACAAAAATGTCTTACATGTTTTATTAAAAACATGAAAGATAGAAGAGGTGTTTCAAAAAACTTTAATTATGTGTTTTTATAAAAACAAAAAGATGTGTTTTATGGAAAAATAAAAATAAAAATTAAATTGCAATATATATATAACAAGTTAAAATTTTTTATAAGTTATATGAACATAACATGTTTTTTCATTTCAATGTATGTTTAAAATTATAGAAACATTGTTTTCCTTTTAAAAAGAATAAAAGGTTTTGTGAGTTGAATTTTGGAAAAAATACAAGTTTTTTGTGAGACAAAAACAACAGTACTAGGACCAACCCTTTTGGTTTCTAGTATGATAGTTAATATATACTTTTTGTTGATTTTTGGTAGAGGGTATTAGCAGATCAATTATACCTAAGAAAACAAAGCAAGGATTTTTCAAAAAATCAAAAAAGTTTTTTTATCCAACAACTAGCTGATTAAAATCAATGAGATCCTTTGATGTGTTTATGAACATTTTCACACTATAAAATAATTTATTTTTCATCTTTTTAAACCCTATATTGATATCGAATGTGCTTGCAATTTAAATAAATCTAATTTGTTGATTCTTTATGTACATGATATTTTTAAATGAAGTATTGCAATTTAAATATGACTAGCATTTCATTTTCAATTTGCTATAATTTATTTATAAGTATTGCAATTTAAATTATAAATTGCAATAAACATCAAAGGCACAAGATGAAAATGAAGATTATTTGCATAGTCAACACAAATTCATGGAGTTGCAGATTGTTTTAGGTTGATCATTGATCTTCATATTTACTTGAAAAGATGAATCAAGTTTGTGAGTCATGCTATGACACATTTATTAATATTTTTATTGCAAGTTATGTTATATATAAATGTGTGTGTGTGTGTGTGTGTATACATACATGTTCTATTATATATATATATATATATATGCTAAGTTATATATAAATACATACATACATACATATATATATATATATATACACACATGTGATGTTATATATATTTAAATGTTTTTATATACACATGATATTATATATATATATATATATATGCTAAGTATATATAAATACATATATGTATATCACTACAAGAAAGAAGCAAATTAGAAATGGAAAATAGATATGCCTAATTTTGTTTCTAAAATTAGTAACAAAATTAAAATAGATTAGAAAAGAAAATGACACATTTTTGAAACAATTAAAAATGGAAAAAAATCCATCATTATTTAAAGGTAAGGATTAATTCACATTTAATGGAAATAGAATTAGGAATAAAAGTAGAGACAAAAATTAAAATAGTTTATCCTTCTTTTGCTAATATGATGCACGATCATGTGTGAATTAGCTTGTGTGGCATTTAGTGACAGATAATTCTATTTTAAATTTATTATGTATTGAAAATGATGACATATCTAAAAATTGTGATGGAAATAAATTGTATTTTGATTAGTATAGAAATGAATTTTTGATCCATTTCTAAATTTAGCGCCGCAATTCATTTCTATCACTAAATTTGAAATGTCATGAGAGTCTATCACTTTTAGACTTTAAAAATTTCAACAATTAAATTTATTTCTGTCACTAAATTTAGAAATTAAAACTCATTCCATCACTATATTATGTTAATTATGTTTTTGAAGAACACTTCGCCCCTTCGAAATAAACTTAGGGTTTAGCCTAAATTTTGTTGAATATATCATCACTCATCCTTGAAATCAAGCTTTCTTTCCTCCATTTTGTGTTTGTCACCCTACTCATTTACATTGAGGTATGCAATTTATTTTTATTATTTTTTTTGTATATACCATTAAGGTATGCAATTTTTGTGTGTTTTGTTATAACCTATAGTTTTTTGTCCTATTTAACATCTCACAAGTTTTCTTTTCTTATTTTCATGAATTTTTATCATCCTAATTAATAAAATTTAGCTTTCTCATTTTTTGTTCATACTTAATAATATGAAGTTAGTAAGCCTAATAGGATTCATTCATTATTTAGGTTACCTAATTAACTATTTAATTATATTTTTATATATATTAATAATTTTAAGGTTGAAATGTAATTCAAGATTGAGAGAGTTACTTTATCTACATTACACTGAAGGTGGAATCAAATAAAAAACACCTCGAATTATTTGATATAATAAAAATGTATATTACATATCACAGCTAGTAGATGACTATTTAATCTACATGATTCATATGGATTAGTTAAGATCCTTATTTAATTATTGATTTGCTCCATAGCTATTTCATTTTTGTTATCATAATTTCTTTGACATACTGATATGCATTGACATTATGAATTTTGGATGATTTCTATTATATAAAATTCTTTTCTCTATATATTCACTACATATTTTTAATTTTAAAGGCATTAATTATTATGGAACCTTAATTCATTGAGATCAAAGAAACACAAAAGCACTTCACCCGATTGGAATATTACAATTCGGATTTGCATTATCATTTTTCTCTAAGGTTTAATTAGCCACAAAAATAATAGAATCTTAGATAGTTGATTTTATCAACCCTAATTGAAAAAAATTTATTTTCATAAAAGATTACTATTTTTACACATTTGAAGAGTGAATCTCTAACCCTCAACTTATTTTTATATTGTGATATTTCATGTATAAACACAATGGAGAAAAACTTATAAGCACATACGCAACATTTTCATTTTTGTTTAATTTATACGATTTCATTATTTATTGATAGATATCAAATAATTTTTTTTATATATGAAAAAAATACTATTGAATGTAATTTGTGAATATCTAAGAGATTAATGCAGCCCCCTTATCTCATTTTAATACAAATTTACCTATTAATGATGTGACTACAATATTTTTATGACATTTATGTAATATCTTAAATATGTTATTACAACTTTATTATAAATAAGTTATTATCTACATTATTATAATTCAGAATACATTGGTATTATGTGTTATATAGCAATAAAAAATTATCATACAAACTAATCATTAATAGATAAATATCAAACTAAAATATGTGTTTTTGACTAATGAATTTGTAGAGGGAATTGAGGTGTATGTTGGCTTTGTTGAAAAGCACCCTAAATTTATGGATTGAATGAAAATAAATGCTCATGTAATGACCATATATGTCAGAATTAAAGTTTCCAAGATGTGGACACTATCCGATATCATCTTGCAAAAAATAGATTTATTAGAGAATATTATGTTTGGTATAAACATGGAGGAATAGTTTCTCCATAAACAACATAGAATTATGTACATAGAAGTGTTGATTCAAATGTTGAAATGAAATATGCCAATTCCAACAATGTATGTGAACAAATGTTGAAAATATGTTTGGTCCATCCTTTAATCTGGATGTCACTAATAATATCCCAAAATCATCAGTAAAATAATTTTATGAAATGCTCAGAGCATTAGAAGAAGTGGTTTGGCCAGGTAATCCATATGACCACTCAAATTTATCTACGATGACCATAACCTTGAATTTAAAGACAAAACATCATTTTCGAAAAAATATTTTGATTGAATATGCGAGTTGTTATTTGGATTGTTACCAAAGAATAACATCATGATAAATAGCTTTTATAGTATTAAGAAGTTAATGTGAGGTTTGGGGTTGCCCATAGAAATAAAATATATTGCTACATTAATGGCTGCATGATATATTTGGGTGAAGATAGTGAAGCAATTGCTTATAATTTCTATAACTATCCCTAGTACAAAAGACATGATGCATGTAAAAGGTAAAAACTAATATTCCTCATAAGAAAATATATTACTTATCATTGACTTCTCATCTAAAAAGATTATTTGTATCTGAAGCTACTGCTAATGACATGAGTTGGTACAAAGAGAATATTATTGAAGAAGGTGTGATGCGACATTTCTAAGATTCACTATGTTGAAAACATTTTGATGATATTCATCTACCTTTTGCAGATAAAAGTTAAAATGTTAGATTAGGGCTATGCCCAAATGGATTTCATCCATTTGGGCAAATATGGCAATAAATACTTTTCATGGCTGGTGATTCTTATACCATATAATTTACCACCTTGGATGTGCATGAAAGATGAGTACCTATTTTTGTGTGTTATCATGCACGATTTGAGAAAACCAAAAAAAAGTTGGATATATTTCTACAGCCCCTGATTGTGGAGCTAAAAATTATGTGGAGTATGGTGTGGGAATATATGATATATCTAGAAAGTAGTACTTTCAAATGCAAGCACCACCTACATGGACTATAAGTCATTTTCCTACATATTCAATTTTGATAGGATGAAATATTATAGAGAAATTAGTTTGTCGTTACTATAGGGAGGACTTTGAAGTATTTTCTCTCATCAAAGAAGTAAATACTTGTTGGTTTGATAACCAACATAAGTTCTTACATATAGAATATTGATTTTGGATAAATATTGATGAATTTAGGAAAGGCCAGATAGTTGTAAAAAGTTCACCACCTTTGAGGTCAGGTGTCAAAATATTAGATATAATTGAAAGATATATGTTCGAAAATATTACAAATGTTGATGCAAATTACATTAATGCATTAATTTTGAAGAAGTACCACTGTGTTTGGAATAAATGAAGCATATTTTGGGATTTTTTTTATGGAAAACCAACATAATTAGGCACAACTTAGAAGTGGTGAACATTGAGAAGTATTTTTTTGATAATATTTTTAATACTATCATGAATATAGAAGGAAAAACAAAAGGCAATGCCAAATCAAGAGAAGATATTGAAAGAGTTTTATACATGTCCAGAGTTTCATAAGGATGAATCAATGAATAAATTCTCTAAGAAATGTTATAGTTTTGATAAAGATGTAAAGAAAGCTTTGTGTAAATGGCTGATGGGGCTCAAGTTCCTTGATGGATATGCATATAACATGAAAAGATGTCTTGAAATGAAGAAGCACAAGTTATTAGGGATGAAAGTCATGACTGACATATGTTAATGCAGAGGCTAACTCATAATATTTAATGAATTACTTCTAGAAAATATTTGGGAAGTATTGACTAAAATAAGTATTTTTTTAAGAATCTCACTTGTATTATCATAAAAAAGAAAGAAACAAAGCAATTACAAAATAACATCACTCATAATTATACACAAGCTTGAGTATATTTTTTCTCCTAGCTTTTTCGACTCCATGAAATATCTTCTGATCCACTTGCCTTATGAATCTATGGTTGTAGGCCCTATACGATAAAGATGGATGTATCCATTTGAGAGGTTTAATAATTTTAATTTATTAATCTAAAAATTTATTGTATCTAATGAATAAATCTTTTTCTAATAAAGATATTTTTTAGATATCTTAGAAAATTGAAAAACACTCTTTGCAATAAAGGCAAAGTTGAAGGATCAATATGAAATACCAACTTGGTTAAAGAAGTTTCAGTATTTTGTACGTACTACTTTCGGCTAAGTATATAATTCACATAATAAAATGTTACCAAATAATAATTATGGTATGGGAGATGAATCAGAAAAAGATGATATGCTTTCTATTTTTACTCATGTGGGTAGACCATATGGTAGAGCAAAATCAAGATACTTTTATGATGACCAAAAGCATCATGCTACACACACATATATCTTGTTGAATTGAGAGGAAGTTACACCTTATATTGAGTAAGATTTATAATCATTTTATATTGTCAATCTTTGTCATGACATATTGATGATGCTTCCATTGATACAAAGGTTGACAGATTTTCTATTTTGGTCTGAAAATTTTTTAATATATAGCATATCATTCTTTCTTTTTACAATTTTTTTATCAAAAAAAACACACACGCAAACACACACACACACACACACACACATATATAAACACATACAGTGTTACACATAAGGCAAGGTCCTTGAATGGCCAAACCTGCCAAATCCTAAGCACCTTGAGGCTTAATGGGGGCCATAAAAAATATAGCTGATGTGAGGCATCCTCAAAAGAAAAAAGCAATGAAAGCAAATGAAGGGATGCAATACATATATGGATAAAATACAACCCCTAGCTAGCTAATAGAAAATAAAAAAATCTAACTATGTAGATCCAGATCTCTAATGCCAGCTTCACATCACTCTACACCGATACCCAAACCGAAGAAGATCTAGCTTCATCCATCAACTATCTGTGCCTGCAATGCCACATCAAGAGCTAATAAGCACCCATAATGATAAAAAGGGTAACGTGCCTAGGTGATCTAGACTAATTTGTCACATCAACTCCATGCTACCATGATACCTAACCTGAAAAATAGAAAAAACTCACAAAAAAGCATCAGTAACAAGGGAAAATAGGTGTGAGTATTCCTAATCTGTTAATCCTTAGCCTACATAATTGTATAATTGTTTCGATAAGCTCGTCAACTCAAAAAAAATTCTATTTTTCGAGAAGTGAAAGTTTCTAAATCTAACATCATTACTCTCCTTCCAAATCTCTCACATAATCAGAAGAGCTATGTATCTACTGATTTATGGTAAATCGGCCAGGATCTTCAAGTTCTAAGATTTGTCAAGCTTCATGGCTTATTTTATCATGTAGTCCAAAGTATTCACACTAGCAAAGTATTCCCACCTAACTCACTGGGAATTCTCATGCTGAAGCATAAGGTTAATACTCATCTTTTCCTCTGAGCAAAGTATTCCCAGCCAATTTTTCCACTGGACCTCTCCTAATCTTAACAATTTGTTCCACTAATCTAGGTGGGAGTGTTTCTTGATGCTTCTTTAGGTCCCAACCATCACCCTTGAAAAACTCTTTGACTAGATTTTTAGGGGGACACGAGACCCCTAGCAAGCTAAGCTTCTCTTCATCGACCCACTTATCATGCCAAAATGATATGTCATCGGTCCCGAACTTCCATTCCATGTACTCCTCAGTTTAGGTACTCTCTTTCTTTATTCTCTTCCATGTCGATATGTCAGAGTATCTCTTCCTCATATTAGGGAAGCCTATACCACATAACCTATCCCTCAAAACCTTGTTGAGGAGGGTCTGCTTGGTCCGGAACACCCACTACAACTTCATCTCCATCACTCTCGAGATGTCCCAAATGTTCCTAACCTCCAAGCTGACCTCTTCACATGGTTTGCAAAGGTCACCCATCTCGTCCACCTAATATGCTTCAAATCTTTCCCATGACCCCATGAAAACTTAAACATAAGTCTTTCCATCTTCTTGATCACCGTTAGGGTGAGCATGACTACCTGAATAAGATAAAGAGGAAGCAAGGCAAAAACATGCCTGATCAACATGAGCTTTCCTCCCTTTAAAATTAACTTGTTCGACCAACCCTCTATACGAGATCGGAACTTCATCAGGATGTTATCAAAATAGACACTCTTGTTATGCCTCTTGAAAAGGAGATAACCCATGTACATGATCGAAAAGTTGCACTTCTCCATCCCAAGATTATTCTTGACCTGAGCCACTTTATTATGTCTATTTTTTTATAGAAAAAACCACTTTCAGAAAGTTAATGGCATGGCCCAAAAGTTATGACTCTCGGGTACTTCTCGTAGAGCATGTCGAGGCTTCTCGAGAGGTACTCCGCAATTAGGATGAAGAAGACTAGTAGTAGTGTCGAAGCCTCATAGTTGATTGAAAGAAACCCAATGCCTCCCCATTAATCATAATTAAGAACCAATTACTAGAGATGCACCTATCTATTATGCTGTTCCACTCTACAGGGAATATGAACTTGGTCAATGCCTTGCTAAAGAAAGACCAGTCCACCCAATCATACACTTTCTCCATATTGAGTTTAATGATCAGGTTGCCCCCCCCCCCCCCCCCCCATTCTTTTTGGAGATCAAGTTAGTCATTTCTTGTGCGAGAAGAATATTATCAAAAATATTTTTCCTTGACACAAAGCTAACATGATTCTCTAATATGAACTTATAGAGAACTATCTTAATCCATGAAACCAGCATTTTGGATATAATTTTATACGACACATTGCAAATGTTGAAAGATCTATAGTCTTTCCAATATGCTAGGTTCCCCTTCTTAGGGAACAAAGAGATAATGGTGCTGTAGAAGGATTTGGGTAGCTCTTCTCCCTTGAAGAATCTAATGCAATATTCTCACACGTCCCTCTTAACTATGTTCCAGCATGACTTATAGAAGAAAAACGAAAAGCTGTCCATCCTTAGGATGCTATCCGACTTGATAGCAAACAACACCTACCTCACCTTCTCTAAGGTGGGAGTCCTAGATAGCTCTAGTCCTTCCTCTCTCGAGAAAACATGAAATATGTAGTTTAAATATTCATCCTCCACCTCAATCTTGGTCAAAAGCCTACTGAAAAAATCCACACCTAACTATCTAATTTCACCCTTGTTGGCAACACATTCTTTTCGTCAATCCACATATGGTGGATATGTGACTTGGTGAATCTATTCTTGACCAACTAGTAGAAGAATGTGTTGTTCTCATCACCTTCCCTCAGCCACTTCACCACTTTATGCTTAGAATAGATCTCCTCTCTCAGAAGCAGATCATCCAAATAGTACCTGGCCACAGACAATCTCTCTCTGCTATCCTCCATCTTACTAATGTCCCTGTCTCTCTCCACCTTTATGACAAGATCCTCTGCATTGGAAATATTTTTGAAGATATCCCAAAAATATTTTTGTTCCAAGAATGAAGAGTCTACTTAATGCTGAATAGCTTGTGAGCCCACTTCTTCAAGCCGACCTCGTGTGTGGGGTAGTTCCAACTAGTCTTCACAACCTTGTAAAAGTCCATGTGCTTCTCATATGTGTTGGAACTTAAATGTCATTCGCCTCTATGTCATCTTGTTTCTCCACTCAATCAAGAGTGAACTAAGATCCGATGAGGCCTTGTTAAAGTGCTGAACTCTCAGGATATAAAACTTATAGCTCTACTCATTATTAATCACAACTTTGTCCAGATGTTCCCCTATGTTTTGAGTGGACCAAGTAAATTGGGATCTCTCGATCACCACAACTACGAGACAACTATCCAACAGATACTCGTTTAAATCTTCCATAGCTCTCGGTTTGGAAGGCCTAACTCCCTCTTTCTCGTCATAGCTCATGACCATGTTTAAATTTTTTAGTAGCAACCAAGGTAGGGATGATTTCTACGAAAAGCTATGGATGTGCTTCCATAGCTCTTTCCACTTGGAAATACTACATTCAGCATATATGATAGTAAGTTGAAAATAATGTTTCCAAAGCTCACTTCAAATTCCAATATGTACTTTCTGGATCTTATCCTCATGGACCTCCACCTCAACCTCTTATTCTAGAAAATCTAAATTTTACTATTAGGATTATTCTTGGTGTAAGCAAAGTGTAGTTTGATCCTAAACTCTTCTAGTCTATATGCACTGAGGAAGGGCTCGAGAATCACAAGAATCACAACCTTGTGGATCTTGCACAAGTTCTAAACTCTTCTTAAAGTGCTCAAGTTTTTTATACCGTTAATGTTCCATGTAAGGATGTTCATAATGGTAGGTCATGTAGCCTTTTTTGATGGAACTAATCTCATTATTTGTAAATAGACACCTCATATCTGCATCAGCTTTGTCAATCATATTTTTCCACACCCTCATCTCTAGTGGTGAAGATGCATGCGCGAACGTATCATGTTTACTATTAATAAACATGACATCCATGTTGATGCCGCACATCAACATCTCTAAATCCAAACCATCCACATGTGAGCCGGGAGCCTTCTTCGTCCTCATTGGTGAAGTGTCCCCCTCTTTCATGTTGTGGTTTTGGGAGGGAATGACCTCATCTGCTATGTCCACTTCAATATCTACAAAATAATATTCATCAAATACAACATGTAACGGCTGAATGTCCAATATTCTAAGACTAGGTATCACAGCCACATCAGGATGTAAGGCCCATAGGACCTCTCCATCTATGTGGGAACGTCTGGTCTCAGCATGGCTAGAAGGCAGGCTCATAAGGGACTTGGCCTGTGGAGAGGCGGCTTGCCTACCACACCCCCATGACGACCTGCTCGTTTCTTTCATCTGCCACCTGAAGAAACGAGAGAAATCTCCAACTCTATATGTGGAATACCACTGACCACTCTTGGTTGGAAACTAGGATGCTTGTCCTTCATAATGAAAGACAAACTCGCTCGGTTGCACTACACCACCCCATTATGCATATTAAACACCAGGAGGTCATTCTACTCATTCATCATTTTAACATCCTAACATGTCATCTGCCTTCCATCAATGCCTTTTACAGCATTGTCATAGGACACGTCTTTAGATGTCAAGGTTGGAGAAACCATAGTACTGGTGTCACCCAAAGTATAATGCTTTGACTCTCTAACAGGCATGAAAGAACTAAATACTAGACCTGAGGTAGGCTTAGGATCCTTCCTGTTATTAGGGGGAACTATCAAAAATGTTCAAGAAAATAAACATGAAAAAAACACTAAAATCATAGGAAAAGTAATTGCAGTCACATCTAATAATGAAAATGCATAAAAAATGCATGAAAAGCAATTACAAACATAACTAATCCCAAAAATACACTAAATAAAGTAGGTATGCATGAAACGGGCTCAAAAAATGAGATCAATGGCTGAAAATACCCTAAAAAGGTGTGTATATATGGTTGTTGGGCCAAATAAGTGATAATAGGATGAAGACAGGACCGCTCGACCCAAAACCACCTCAAATAGGGCTCTCACGATCCTAATCAGTAATGGGCCATGCCCTGAAGCCCAACCACAACGCCTAAGGACCATGTGGTCCATTTGAGCCAAGGCTGAGTGCACATGACTAGACCTAGCTGGGACTAGCCGCTTGGTCCGAATCGCATGAGCCAAGGGCTCACCAGTGATCAGCCACCACCATCACAACCGCTAGAAAACTTGAAATTTTTTGATTTTTCGAAAAAGAATTATATATTTGTGATGCCAATAACTTTTCCTACCCAACTATGGAAAAGAAAATATAATAAATTCGTGCTTTCACCGTATTCCCACGCCATTTTCCATTGTCCACCAATGTCAGCGACTACTAAAGCAGTGAAAAAACACAAATTTATTAAATGTCTTAAAATACATTTGCAGCCTAGGGTATCACAACCTTGCTTTTAAATTTTGGGCGAAAATCTCTCACCGGAAGTCATTGAATAAGTCACCGAAGTCTTCAAAGCCTTGCTAGAATTGCTCCACCACCGGCCGCCTTGCTCCACCTTGCCAGAGATATAATTATGGGGGGTTTTAAAATTGGTTAACCAACGTGTAGCCCTTGTCCTCTCTTTCAATCTGTCCCAAAGAACCCATGCCCAATTCTGCCTATAATGTCATATATCAGCCTTTGAAAATCACAGCCATCGTTGTCGCCGTCGCCACTGCCACCGCACCCTGCTGCCACCCCGCCACCTCCGTTGTCACTACCATATGCCATACATTATATAAGTATAATTTTATTTTATTTTTTAGGAATATATTCTATCATCAAATATATGTAACAAATAAATAGAGTATCTTACAAAAAGGTCATTATGAAGTTTATAGATGTATCCCATACATTATATAAATGAAAATAAATTTCATACTTTGAAATATAATTCAAATAGATCTCCAATGAATAGTTTTGTATGCATCAAGGGATCTAACTCTACTACATCTAATATTGACTTTCATGATTAACTAATTAAATTCTACACATGAATATAAGCTTTACTAATTAAAAGGATAATTTTGTTTAAATATTAATGGTTTGATCCTTTTCTAAATTTGGATACTAAAATTCATCATCAATAAAAACTTGTAGATGTGCACTATAAAAAATATTATCGTAAGTATGAGTTATTCATTCTTGTGATGCAAGTAGAATAAGTGTGTTACACCACTTATCCAACTACAACAAGAAATCCTTATGACTGGTGGGTTATATAAAACATAAAACTTAGATCAGATATGAAAGTTATTGAAAAGGATATTATTGTCATACTATCACATGAACCTACATTTCAAAAGAATAATGTAGATTTCATCCAATCAATCATATGGTAAATGATGGGCTTCAAATATTGTTTTGTGAAGATGGAAACTATTTGAACAATGATGATGCTCATAATGAAAAAGATAATGTGGAGAAATTAATTTTACAATCAGATGAGGATGAATATGTATATGGAAATGATTTGTTAGAAATTTCTGATGATGAGTAGATATTTATTGATTTTCATATTATAGTGTCTTGCTTATTTTATTACTATTACAATTTGGGTGTTAAATAAAAAAAATATTTTCACATTTGTGAATATCAATTTGTTTATCATTATGTTTTGTTATAATAATATTTTTATTACATGTTTTTATTGTCTTTGGATATTTCTATATTTATATACCTTAAATTAGGTATGATAAGTAATAATTCTATGGCCAAGGATCTCAATCTTTGGGGAGGGGTAGAGGAAGTTAACTAATAGTTCGTGGGGGAGAAATTCAACATTTATTTAGTGGCGACAACACTACAAATATCATACTGCATTCTACTACATGTATAGAGGATAAGTTGGCATCATCTCATCATGAGACACATGGATTGATTGCCATTGATATTCTATATTTGTCTCATTTTGCATGAGAAGATATTATTAACTATGTCCCACCTATCTTAGGAGGATGGTGCATTGGTACTTCAACATCGACAATAGTTGGATATTGATAATCCGTAGTTTGCATGTTAAGTTATAAGAAATATTCATTCTGCCCATAGTTGATAATAAATAGTACGTAGTTTTTAGAAATTTATTATATGAATGTATTATCATTTTTCATTATTTTGATTTGTAAAAAATTTAATAATAATTATGAATGAAAATATAAGTAAATGATTAAAGTTAAAATAAAATATGATTATTTTAATTAATAACAAACTATGATGTTGCTACTTATTAAACATTGTTATTGAGAATTAAAATAATATTTACATTATAAAGTTTTGGATAAGAATTAAAATAAATATAATATTAACTTAGTAGTAGAAATATGTGTGTATTTTATTTATATGTATATGTTTGTGTTAATGTAAAATCACTTACATGTTATTCTTTCTGCTTCTCATATAATCAAAAATATATTTAATGAGAAACTAGTTACATAGGGTATAAATTAGAGCAAAGTACCTCCAAATATAAAAGACATTTATTTGGAAGAATTTGAAGTTCAATTTTAATGCATTTATTAATTTTTTAATTTGGTTTTTTATAAAATACTATTAAAATAATTGCATCACAATGTATTGTTATTTTCTTCTTTTTTTATAGAAAATATATAAATGGAATAACACTTTAATGAAAATATGTAGCTTTCATTAGATACAATGACAAACTTGGTAATTGAAAAAAAAATATGGTAAAGATGCAAAGCTAAATAGTGTTCCTCTTAATGTTTGGATCAAATGGCAAGAATACTAGAATAGTGAGTAGTTCAAGGCATTATTTTAGATAGCATCACACAATCTTATATCATAGAAAGCAGGTGAATTATTAGGACCTTAAAAACATAATGGAGGTTCAAAAATGACCTACCAACATTTAGTAGATTTGGTAAAATTATCTTTCCAAATTTATTATGATTTGAACTTTGTGAATACAATTGATAATAAATTTATGATAATGTTTCATGTATATCATTAGTAACTATTATCTATTTTCAAGAGGCTGAGTTGGGATATGCATCAATATCATTTGAGGTGTTCAAGCGAATGCATAAGAAAAATGATGGATCATTTGTAGAGAAGTGGTTTAATGATATCAATGTGAGTTTATGAATTTGTACTTTTGGCGTCTTATGTATTTTATAATATATGAAACTAAAATTTTAAATAAAAATAATTTATGCCATTCAAAGGAATTAATATCCAAAGTCAAGTATTTTTTTTGTTATTGATGAGTTATTAAATATGAACTCTTTAAATATAATGACTTACTTCATTTTTATATAAATTTTTAGTAGGGTGTTGATAGTTTCATCTGTTGATATAATTTTATCTAAATATAGTAATGATGAGTTATGTTATAATGTAACAAATGTTGAAAGCTATTGAGAATATGGTTGTTATTGCTTCACAATTGATAGATCCTTCTACAAAGGTGCCATAGATTAATGTTGCGCATATTTATCTTTAGGCTGTTGGAGTGGAGGCAAATAATGATGAGTGTATGGTCTTGGTACCCTATGCATATATATTTTTATCTTGGTATTGTTTGAAGTTTTTCATTATCATCTTCCAATAATAATAATTTGTTTGATGAGTAGTTGTTCGAGGATATGCAGAAAATTCAAGATACTTTAAAAAGAAAAAAAAATGATACGATGCAATAAAAGAATGAAGAAATACAAAGAAATATTAATGTAATGAGAAAAAATAGAGGGAGAAAGAAAAAAACAATAGAGGAAGAAAGAATGAAAAAAGAAGAGAAAAATATAAAAAGCGAGAAGAAAATATAACAGAAGATTTTGAAGAATGAGAAATTAATGTGTTATTATTCTAAAGAAGATCCATCCAGATCTCTAGAGGACAATACTCATGTGGACAATGACTCATAGTTGTTTGTAATGTTGTGTTATTATTTTTTTTACTATGAAAATTATTGTGTTGACTTTTATTTTTTGTGTTACTATTTTTTGAAGTTGTTAATGTCTACTGGAATTGATAAACTTAGATGTTTAGTATTTGATGTGTTACTCTATTACAGATGTTATGTTAATGTTTATGGAAGAATAATATGTGTAGGTACTTACTAGATTGTAGGGTATTTGGTTGTTATATGTATATATATTTTATATAATAAATATAGAAACTACAACAAATGGGACATGTTCCTATTGTAGAAATTAAAAATAGAAAATTGCATTTTAAAATCTATTTTTAATTTAGAAATGGATCATGCATTTCTATTCTATTTCTTCGCTATTTTAATATCAAAATAAAAAATAAAATATATGATCCCATTTTTGTGGCTAAAATTAGATATCAAAAATTTTTGCTACACATTTTAGAAATGCCCGGGTATTTTCTGCTTCTAAAATTTAGAAATGAGCATTTTAGAAATAAAAGATTTTCATTTGTATTGAGGTCGGTAATATAATAATATGATGGAATTAGAAACAGATTATGTCATTTCTAATTTGTTGTTAATATATATATATATATATATATATATATATATATATATATGGTATGTATTTATAAATACATATATCTATATGTGATGCTATATATAAATGTATATATCTACATGTGATGTTTTATATAAATGCATATATTACATTTAATGTTATATATAAAGATGCATGTGTATACATATGAAGTTATAATACACACACACACACACACACACACACACACACACACACACACATGTGATATTAAATAAAATCTCACTCAAACTTAAGTCATGAAAATCCCTACCAATGCTTTAATTATTTATATATTTTTTATCAAAGTAGGGTATATCAGATAATCTTAGATAATTATGGTACCCACAAGTATGAATTGGTTTGACTTAACTAGGTTATCAATGTAGTTTCAGACTTAGGATATTAAAATGTGATAGTTAAAAAGTTAGGGCATTTGATGTCCAATCTCATTATTAAAAAGTGATAGTTAAAGAGTATATGATATGTAATTGGTAAGGAACTTCCTACCAATATAATCAAACTTTAGGTAATAAGTCAAAGATTACTTTTTTTTTGAAGGAAAAATGTAATATTTGTCTACTTAAGTTTTAAGTGTTAAAATTATTGAATCAATATTCGAGTAGGGCTATCAATTTGATAATATTAAATGATAAAAATTTTCCTTATTAAAATTAAATAAAGTATTTGATATTTGATTTATAGATAATTATGTTAAACAACATACTAGGTTTGTCACTATGATCGGTCTTTGAGAAAGACAAACAAAATGAAACAAAATGCTCTAGAGACTATTGCATTTAATCTTAATTGGATATCAAGTAAGGTAGTTTAGAAGGTTTCATACGTGATATAAATTAAAAAGTCTCTAAATTTTGTTTCTTAACATTTTGTGTAATAAAGCTTATATTAAGTGTCATATTTTTGATAAATCAACACCTAATTCATATTATTGTCTTTTCATGGGATATCTAAAAGAAACAATAGAATATTACTTTTAAAATATTTTTGAAAATGAAATATTTATTGCTCAAAATAGTATCTTCTTGAAAAAAAATCATATCTGAAGGGGCTAGTGGGAGTCAATTTTAGTTTCAAAAAATTCAAGTGCCACTAAATAGTATTAAACTAATTATTGAAACTCAATAGGTCTCTCAAGCTATTATTGAGTTTGTTAAGTAACACAAGACTAAATAAGGTCTATTGGGATGTGTTAGAATCCTAAGAATTTTTTTTTATCATTGATAATTATGATGTAATCTTTATAGATCACGATGAGCCCATATACTACCACGAGTTCATTTTTAGTCCATATTTTAAAAGGTAGCTAGAATCCATGAAGTTAGAGATGCAATCCATATTCAATAATTAAACATATAAGTTGATTAATCTACATGAATGCTTAAAAATCATAGGATGCAAGAGTTTTTTTAAAAGAAAAGTAACATTGATAGTAATGTCCATACCTTTAAAGCATGGATGTTGCAAAAGATTTCAAGCAAATTCATGGTATTGAATATGATAAAATATTTTCACCCATAGTTATGCTTAAATCTAGCACAATTCTTGTCATAACTACATGTTATGATTACATGATGTCGTAGAAGGATGTGAAAATAATACTTCTTAATTGAAACTTACTAGAGAATGTGTATATGATACAACCTAGAAAATGTTGTCAATCATGAGAATTATTTGTAAGTTTCAATGATTCATTCTTGGATTGAACTAGACTTCCGGGAGTTGAAATATTTAGTTTGATGAAATAATTAATGTATTTTTTTTCATTAAATTGAAAATGAACCTTGTGTTTAGAAGAACATTAGTGGGAGTGCAATATTTTTTTCTAGTTTTTATGTTGATGACATCTTGTTTATAGTAAATAATATCTTTGCTTTATAGAATATTAAATCTTGGCTAAGGAATTATTTTTTAATGAAATGCTTAGGTGAGACTACCTATATTTTATGTATAATCTATATAGATATTTTGAAAAGGTTTATTATCCAAAAGTCAAAAAAGAATCTTGTCAATATCTCATTATATAAATTAACTAAGGTGTCTGGTAAGCCAAATACCAAATAATACTACTAAACTATAGTTTTTATAGATTATGACAAAATGTAATAAATTAGATAGTTTTATATGAAATATAAGACTTGATGAATTTATGAGGAGAGAAGAGAAAAGTCATGTGAAGTCAACATTTTTATATTATGAATTTGTTACACCTCATTGTGCTTGTATGATATTTTTAACATTCATTCTTGGGTGAAGCTCTAAACAAATAGTCATGGTAATCTTCATATGTCATGACTCTACTACCTCATTGATACACTTATTTTACTACATACAATATTTTTTTGGCTATGAACCTTTCTAGGAGTTATAACCACACTAGCTCATGATAGTTTTTATGATTGTGACATTAATTTTACTTTATAACAACCAAGTAATCCACTAGTGAAAAAAGTTGTGGTAATTTTCTATTATCATGACTTTCTCATTACAAAGCAACCAATACTAAGGTAAAAGCTATGACACTTCTCTAGCAATACATCATTTAGCCACATAAAGTTCTAGAGAACATTTACTCGAGCTCTGGACATTTCCAGGGCTATGACTTTATGCTCTTGAGGAATGACCAAAGCCATGACTCATTCTCTATACCATGACTTTGGATTACAAAGACAAAATGCATAAACCAATTCTCATTACCATAACTTAGTGTTATAGAGGTTAAATGCAAACCCATGAAATACAATTTTAAAATAACTATCAAGGGTAATTGATGAGTTGCTTAAAAATGTATGGACGTGTGAACGACTCTTCAGTAGGAATGATTTATCATTTTGATTGTAAAGTACTAAGGTAATTGTTAGGAGGGGGCCATCATTGAGGAGAGAGTCGACAACTAACTTGTATGCTATAAGGGTACTACATTATTTTTAGAATAGTTTAATATTTATTCTGTAATCAAGCATAATAATATCCAACCTATTTTGATAAGTCATCATGCATAATAGAATGGACCAACCCTAGAATCTAAAAGTCTCACCAAAAACCTAGTCTTATCCTTTCAACTAGAGTAGCAGTTGACTCATCATTAGTTGATCGAATTGACTAAAATTTTCCTTTGGGATCGATATCTAGATGAAAGTCTATTTTAATACTTGTACAACTCGTATACTTGTTGAATTGGTTAGATGAGAACCTCTCACCAAATGATATTCTAAGATATTTTCTAATCCTAAAAATTATACAACAAAATAAAGTCACAATATAAGGATCAATGTCCATCGACACTTGATGAGCATAACACCATGTGTAAGATTACATGTGCTTATGTTATTGAATCCTTCATGAATGTTATGTTGAGCATGATATTGAATGTCTAATATTTTTTTGAGCATGAAAAGCACATATATGTCTCATTCTATTGAAAGTCACTAGATTGCAATCGATAATTTTTTTAAATACTTAAGAAGACTAAAGATATATTTTTATTGTAAGAAGGATAAAAAGATGATCAAGTTGTAAATGGTTACTCGAATATCAACTTTCAGTATTAAAAAGATAATTATAGATCACATATAGGTTTTTTCAAGAATTAGATCCTAAGCCCAAATTTCAGGTTCAACTTTGTTTCCCAAATTTGAGTAGTAGGTGAATTGCCCTAAAAGATCTTGTTGTTCAAAAAATCTTATTTGGTTTGGCAATATAATAGAAAATGTAAATTCTTATATTAAATTCAGGTTGTACTTTAAAATGTTGAGATTAAGTAAAAACTATAGGTGAGATAACAAGCACAACCACCACACACAAACAAATTCACATAGAAGAGAAGAAGCGGGGGAAGAAATAACACACATAGTCAAATTGACAATATCTAGGTTTTATTAATGTTGTGTATATTATATTACAATACTCTCTTGAGTTCTCATCATGTCCATATATTCTCACATACTCAAGTATGAATACAACTAAATAAAGATACAAAAATACATTTAGTGTCGTGATAGCACCAAAGACAATGATGCAGTGTCTCGGTAATAAATGGAGTTAAAAAATATTCCTAGTCATGTTAATGAAATAGCCATGAAAATATATTTCCATGTTGCAAGACCATATCAATCATGATAACATATTATACATCATGAATAATACTTAAATTATGGCCTAAAGAATGAGGTTGAAACTATCATAAGTAAAGCAGAAGGTTAATATAATCATGTCATAGAAGAACCAAGTCTTGAACCCAACATGTCACATTATTTATTCTTTAGCATGTGACGTTCTTTTCCATAGTAGCAAGTATTGTGACTTTGTTACTTTGTCAAAATTTTTTGATAGATAATGTCTTAATACCTAATTGACAAGGATATCTTATAAACAAATATTAATGGGTATATAAGTCATACAAGTAGTAAAGATGACTTTTATCCAAATAGTGATTCCACAATTATTATTTTAGCAGTTCAGTCAATAAATAGTGAGACAACTCATTTCTAGAAAAATAAATATGTTAGATTTTGATATCAATCTTAGATTCATTGAATTGTTCATTTAATTTACATGATATATTTTCAAATAGTTCAAATTATATTAGATTTTGATATAGGATGAATGTAGGGTTGTTGGGTAATGTCTCTTTTTCCTAATGATATATAAGATAATTATCATCATTAAGCTCATCCCAATGATGATCTTCTTATAGTTATCCTTTCAATACTTTGTCATTGAGATAACAAATCATCTATGTTCGATTCATTCACTAGCCCATATCTTTTAGGAAACTCATCAACTTCTTTTGATAGTTCTTTCATATGTATACTCTTATTTTCTAGTTTTAGGTGTCAAAAAGACTAATAACTAATGTGGTTTGTAAGTATTTGCATTTTTAGCTTTATAAGTACCAAACTCGCATAATTAACATATCTATTTTTCAAGTTTTATTGATAAAAATTATACAAGTGAAAATAACTCAAAGGGTTGTCACCACCTTATGAGTCACAATATGCTCATGCATATCTCATGGATTTTCTATCACCATCCTTTTTGGTGATGATGTGACTCCCAAACTAAAGGTAAAACCTCTAGGAGAATATTCTATAAAATATTTACATCAATCAAGTACCAATTCTTCTAAGACATATACAATTGATTCACAAGGAGGATCATATGTTCTTTTAGCTATGTAAGTATTATACCCACAATAATTAAAATACCCAAATTTTAAGTTTTAATGGATAAATTTATCTCACTCATTATGGTCAGAAGGTGTATTCCTTCCTTCCTACTATATGCATGAGTGAGCCTCATGGTTCGCTTGTCACCATCATTTATGATAAAAAACTCACCAGCAGTCAAATCCCTAATTCAAGTTCTATTTAATCACTATTCTATCAATTTATATAACACAACATAAATGAAAACATATTTATTAATTTAATAGAAACTTTATATATCACACAAACAAAATTACACAAACCCTAGACCACATGTTTTTTTGATAAAAAATTTTAAATCTACCCTAGAGAGGGGGAAGGGGCATTTGAGAGTTGCTCCTCCAACTTTAATGTTTAGCTTATATCTAGTATCTCTTACTTGCTTGTGGAATCTTTAGGGAGTATAAAATTTACTTCTAAGGTTTGGTTGTTATGCTTTGGATTCTACTTGGTACGTAGAAGAAAAAAAAACATTTGAATTTGTCTATCTTTCCTCTTTTATACTCAAATGGTTCTGTTTTACTTTAAATAGGAAGTTATGATTTTTATAAGAAATCCACCACTTTGGCTTTCATCTCTTGAGCTTGAGGTGATGACTCTAGGAAGTGGTTGTGGCACTAGAGTGTGTCTCAATTTTATGTAATACTAAGTTGTGGTGTTGATCAATGTCTGAGACTTAGGCCTAATGCCTCTGTAACACAAAGTTATGATATTAAGAAATGGTCATTAAAATTTGGCCTATCATGTATATCATATGGCCATAACACTAGGAGTGGTCATAATGCTAGTCTTGGTTTCTCTTAATCAACATATAATCATGGTATTGAAAATGGCTGTGACATCGAGAATCACCTCTAGTATCCATCATATGGGCATGACACTAAGAATGCTTGCAAAATAAAGAATGGTTTTTCATGTATCTCAAGTGATCACAACACTAGGAGTGACTATGGTGCTAGTCTTGACTTCTCTCATATATCATATGCGTGCACCACTATAAAAAGGTCATGACACTAGCAATTAGCTTGACATAGAAGTAGAGGTGTCAAACTGGTAATATCGTGCTATTCATGGCGGAACTATATCTTGGCCAGCTTGGCATGGCCTATTGGCTCGAATCTGGTTGGATTCATGCTAGGTCTTGTCGGGTCATGCCGAGTTAGGTTATTTCAGGCCCAATTTTCCAGCTTAGCCTAGCTCTGGCATATAGCTAAAGCTAGATGCCTAGGACTAGGTCCTAGGACTTCAAGTTTGAGACTTTGAGTCCGAGACTGACTCGCATAGTCACCCTTGTGATTTGACTCACCAACTAGGCCTTGGAATTGTGGAAGTGGAATGTGAATAAATAAATTATTTTACAATTTTTTTTACAAATTTTATATTTTAAGTTAATATTTATGAGTTGTAATGTGAGTGCGACATCATATTATATTACATTATTTATTTATTTCACATAATGACATAAATGATAGATCACAAAAAATATCAAAAAAATAGATCAATTCTTCATTCATAATTTAATACAAAAATAAATAAAATAATATTATGTCATAACTCACAAATCATAACAACATAAAATAAATATCATCAATCTCAATCATAAATCATAACAATAATAATGAAAGCAACAAGCTCATCTACCTCAATCTCAATGCCAACTGGTAAAAGCATGTAATTGATCATCTCTATTACCATCATGTAAGCATCTGATGGCATCACTAGTTGTGACCTCAACCTTATCAAAGTCCCACAATTTATCATCTACCACAACTCTTCTACTCTTGTTCTAGTACAATCATGGATGCCTAACCTTGAATCCTTTCAATAATTCATGCAAGCTAGTACCTCAATGATATTTGGCTACATTCTTGATCTCTTATCTGAAATTACATTGTCTACAACCAAAAAAGTAGACTCCAATACTCTACTTGATATTGGAGAAGTCGATAGATCCCGTGTCATCTTAGAGAGAATGGTATAGGCGGACTCATATGATTTCCACCATTATAAAATATCAAGGTTCTTATTATCATAATGTGATATGATCGAGCAGTAATCAATATATAAGTACAAAGATAACACACTCTTATTCGATCGATAGTCCACCCCATCTTCTCCCCCTCATTAACTGAATGGAAAATTCATCATCTTTAAATAAGGTATCCATGTTCGTACTTGAAATTTGGCTGCAACTACTATGGTACCTTGTGTCATTGCAAGTAAAAAATTCAGTCAACTTCTCATGAATGAAGCATTCAGGATGGTGTTCCTGGTTCATGCAGAAGGATATGTATGTCAAAGTATTCTCTACTTTTTCAACCTTAACCCTAGGGTACATGCAGGCAGCCAGACAATAAAGAGATAGAATGGTGGATCACTATTTTAAGTACTTGGTTTCCATCTCAACTACCAAGTTACTAAATGTAGGGTAGGGTCATCTCTTAACTTACTATACATGCTACTAATGTTGCATATGCACCTGAATGCAATGTAGTCATGGGAGTATAAACTAATGAACACATGTTCATCATCTCATAAAAAATCTTTAAAAAATTCATCAATAAAATTCTTGTATTAGTCAATGTCATCTATAATAAGTTCATCACTCTTGCTATTGACATAGTTAGATATCATGTGTTCGTATCCACCATATGACTCTAATATCATGTATATAAATTCCAATGGTATCTCACATCCTTTTAAAATTTATTTATTTTTAGACCCACAGAAAAATAAAGACAACCAACCTCCTATTATCTGTTAGGTGTCCGAAGTATCTTTAGTGTGTTATGTATTTTTTCTAAAGTAGGGAAAATAACTTTCATCCTCGCTTATACTATGAGATTAATGATATGACACATGTATCTAACATGGAAAATCTCTTCTAATATCTCATCTCTAATGGTCTTAACAAACATGATAAAGACTACATCATTGTTAGATGTGTTATTGAATGTGATAATATATATTAAATTTTGAATATTATATCCTTTAAAGATTCATATCATGCACTCATATATGGTCAGGCCATCATGAGAATGGAAAATTTCTGAGAATCATAAAATTTTTTTTATTTAGTGTCAATTTAGAATCTACAAAGTGGGCGGTGAGGCATGCATAAGATGCATCATTGCAACTAATCAAGATATCGGGAGTCACTGACATCGCGCCACTATATTCCTTAAATTCATTAGTTGTTATTTATTTTTCTAACTTATAGTATTTATTATGTTGTTGGACCTAGGAATCCTATGATATGTAGGCTATAAATACATCTAGATGATACTGACTACCCTTGGACTTACCAAAAATCTAATCGAAAGACCCATCATGGTAAGCAATTTGGTTATGTCTTCCCTTATTAACACTTTGTGATATATGAATGGTGTCAACATAGAACCTAAACTAGACCCAACCTCAAAGACCCTACCACTATGTTGGATTTTCTTAGGTTCTAATGCATCATATTTTTTGGTGCATTATTTGGTATGCCTCTTTAGGTGCCTAGTCCTACAAGCACTCTGACAAATTAATATTTTCTTACAGTATTTGTATTATGCTGATTTTTATCGACACCCCTAATATTTTTAATATGTACTATGTTAAAGTGAGTCCAAACTATAGATTTTATTTTAGTTTTTTATTTTTTAGATGTATGGGTCAATGCCATGAAAGAAAAGATAGTTTTGGCTTTGGACCTTTTCGTAGGACTAGGGTTAATGTTAATATCGTTCTTATCATTTAACTCACTATTTGTCATTTTATATTTTATAAGTTTATTAGATTTTATAATTATATTCTAAATTATATTTTTAAAATTAATATTATTGATATTAAATTATTAATAAAAATTAAAATTAAAAAAGCTAAATAAAATATTAAAAATAATACCTGTTTCATCATTTATGTATTGTCGAAAGCTCATATCCAATGTCTGTTGTCTACACCCGAGTCTTGAGACTAAGAGGAAAGCTAAAAGTAAATGCGAACCAAACTCTAAGAGGAGAGAAAGTCATAGAGACAAGACAAGAGAGAGAGAGAGAGAGAGAGAGAGAGAATAAAAATTAGGATAGAGAAAAAGAGAGGAGTGTGAGATGAGATTTGATTTGAGAAATGATATTGAGAGAAATGAGGAGAGAATATATATATATATATATATATAAGAAAAATATTTTTTTAAAAAATCATTTTTTTTTGAATTTTTTTATATTTTTTTATTGTTTCTTTAGAATAGAAACCTGATAGTTGCATGCATCTAATGACTAGATGCATCTCGATTTAATTTTTTTGGACCATTGGGGTCGTGTACTTTACCTTAGTTGATGGTAGACTACAATATGCTATTACTTACTCAACCAACTTATTGATCAACTATACGAGATGAACATAAATCTACTTTTTGATATTTTGGTAGTTATATTTCTATCTTAATCATCATCCTTAGCACCACTAACATTCAAAGTTATTTTCATTATTATTTCCATCAAAAAGCAAAATAAAACCACAAGTCCTACAAAGATACCTAAGTACCTTATTTACACTATTCAAGTACTCATTCATTGGGTTGGCCATTAATCTACTGAGAACTTCCATTGCTTGTGAAATGTTGAGTATTATACACACCACAACATATAGAAGACTCCAAACTATGCTAACATATAATAAAAAGTCAATTTCTTTTCTTTCATTTCATTTAGATGAATAGTGTTCGACAAAAAAATATAAACAAGAAAGCATATGTGTGATAACTGGTTTGCAATTAGATATGTTAAAATTTTGAAGCACTTCAATGTACTTTTGCTACCCAAGAAACATCAACATCTTTCTTCCATTCCTTGTAATTTTCATGCCCAAAATACTTTTTGCTTCTTTGAGATTAGTTATGTCAAACTTCCTTGCAAGTCATCCCTTCATAATATAGATCATCTTTTAGTTGTTTTTTAGCTAGAAGCATATCATACACATAAAAATTAAAAATTAAAAAATTAGTTCTTAACATCTTTATGTATATATAGAGATTTGCCTCCCTCCTTAAACACAACTAAAGATTACACACCTCAAATTTCTAGTACAACAAACACATTTATCTGCTAGAGAATATGTCTAGCATAATGTCATGGCTTTTAGCACAAAAATGCTAAAATTCATGAACGAAACTAGAATGTTATGACCACAAAAAAGTAGATGAATATGGGTTTGTTTGCTTTATACTCTATAATTCTCTCTTGCCAAAACTCATGGTGCTAGAGAATTGGCATGACTTTTTCCTTAGTATTTGTGGCTTTGTAAAAACACTATTATTGTTTTTATAGTGTTAACATAATCATTTTAGTTTGCAACATATTCTTTTCTCCTTGTAGTTTCAATATTGACCAGTGATACTATAAAAACAATTATCTTAATTGTATTCTCCACATAGACCCTTGATACTAAATGACTAATCTTCTCCTTTGTTTTGGCCATGTCTTTAAGAAATATCATGACTTTTCAACTTTCTTGACCTCCTCCTTACTATCGAATACATTCATTTTAGCTGATGGAATTTCTAATGTAACACTTTCTTTAGGCATGCTCAAGTTAGTATCTTCATTTTGAACTATCTTATCTTCTCATCATCTACTTCATTCACTCATCTATCTTAATAAGTAATTTATAATTTATGAATTATATCTTCATTAATTATAACTTTTTGATAGTAAAACTGATTCAAGTCACCATTAAGTATGAGATAAAAATCATTGATTGGTAGAATATAGATTTCATCATTTTGATAAATTGGGCTATGCATGGTCATCTTCTACTACTTAACTTCTACTTTTCTAGTATTAGCTTAGTCCCAAAGTTTCTCTTTGTTAATGTTGTGCCTAAAAAAACAAACAAAAAACTAAAAGATACATACAAGAAAAATAAGACAAACTATATAAATTTAAGCATATTAAACAATATATTATTATCATAACTACTAAAAAATAAAATTATCTTTTTTCAATGATGGTTATGCATTACTCTACATAGCATGACATGTGTTTTGCTTTTCCTGACATGACCCAACCAGCATGAGTCTAGGCAAAATTAGGCTGGGTCATGCCGAGCCATGCCTAGTTATGTTGGGTCATGCTAGGAGCAAGTCATGCCAGTTTTTGATTTTGAGTATGTAAATTACAAATTTACAATGAAAAAAGAAAAATATGAGAAAATACAATCATAACTTACATTTGACATTCATATGAACTGAATAAAATATTCATCCTGAAATCATCTAAAAAAAATATGATAAACAAAAATAATAATAATATAAACAAAAATAACAAAAAAATTCATCATCCAAAAATAAAATAACAATCATCAATACCAATGCTAATCAGTGTTTGTATGTAAATCAGTATCATCATATTGTAATCAGTTGATGGTATCACTAACAGTGGTCTCAATATCTTTTAAGTCCCACAAGTCATCATCTACTAACAACTCCTGTGCTCTCATTCCAGCCATAACCTAGATGTTCAACCTTGAATCCTCTCAATTCTTCATACATGCAAGAGTCTCAATGATATCTAGTCATAGGCTCAATCTCATATCTGAAATAATATTGACTACAATAGATAAAGTAGACTCTGATACTATGCTTTATACTAGAGAAGTGAGTACATCATGTGTCATCTTAGACAACATAGGTTAAGTGGACTCATATGATTTCAACCATTATAATATATCATTATTCTTGTTATCATCATATGATATGATTGAGTAGTAATTAGTATCTAAATATCGAGATATCTCACTCTTATTAAATAGACCACCCTGTCATTTCCACCTCGCTAACTCAATGGAGAAGTCATCATCTTTGAATATGGTATATATGTCCATAATCGGAATATGACTATAACAACTACCAAATCTAGATCATAGTATGTAAATAATTCAGTCAATTTTTCATGAGTAAACTTTTCGAGTTGGCATTCTTAGTTCATACATAAGGTTATATATGTCAAAATATTCTCTATCCCGTCCACCTTAATCCTTGGATCCATCTTAACAAATATGACACTAAATGTATGTTCATCTCTAAACTTCCAAAGTATGTTGCTAATGTTGCATATGAACCTAAGTGCAATGCAAGTAATGAGAGTGTACACAAATAAACATATGTTTGTCATATCATAAAAAAATATTCAGAAATTTCATAGAAGAAATTCTTGTATCCTAGTTAGTATCATCAAAAATAAGTTCATTACTCTTACTATTGACATAGTTAAATATCACATGTTCATATCTAACACATGACTCCAATATCAAGTGTAATTCTAATAGTGTCTCACATCCATTTGGAATTTCTTCTTCGTTAGACCCATAACCAAATATAAAATATTAAACTCTTTTTGTCTACTAAGCGTCCAAAGATATTTTAGTGATTTTTATATTTTTTCTAATGTGTGGGAAATAACCTTCATCCTCTCTTGTACTATCAAGTTAATAACATGACATATATATCTAAAGTGAAAAATCTCACCTAATGGTTTATTTCTAATGGTATATCTCTAATGGTTCTAATAAACATATTAATAGTTGATCCATTGTTAGATGCAATATCAAATGTAATATAAATATTTTATTTTACATATGATAATCTCTAAAGATTCTCATTATGCACTTATATATGCTAGTGTCATCACGAGGATGAAGAAACTTAGAAAATTCTAAAATATTATTATTAAGTTTCCATGAAGAATCTACATAGTAGGTGGTGAGAAATATAAAAGATGCATCATAATGACTAGTCCAAATATCGAACAGCACATACACCACGTCACTATATTATATAGGTAGAAAATGGACTGGGCAGCCCGGACATGACTTGAGGCACTACCCAACTAAGTTGTGCATAGTCCTGTACATCATAGTCCAATACCATGCCCATACCTGAGTCATGCCAGCTCAAGGCATGGCTCATGCCATGTGAGGCATTACTCAGGTGTCTAGCCCATAGACACTGTCCATTGCCATGGGTCCGTGACCTAGGACCTCAAATTGGGTATTGAGCATAGTTCATTTGGATCGAACCCGCCCCACCTGATCATTTAAAAAAATTATTATAATATTTTTAAAAACATACCCCACCCTATTGGCACATGTTGAAGATTTTTAAATTAACCCACCACGTGATTAGCTGAGCACATCTACATAGCATGACCTAGGTGTTTTAATAATAATAACTATACGAAAATGTCTGAGGTTGAAACCATATTTTCTCCCATGGTCTTGACCCAAACTCAAACATCTAAAAAATAAAAAACTAGAAGAACATCTATACTTTGTACTCAATTTTATATATTACAAAATAAAAATATTAATGGTATCAATGAAGAATCATCATAGTTCAAGTATTATAAAAAAATATATACATGTTGGAGTGCATGTGGGACTAGGCACCTAAACAGGCACACCGATCATTGTATCAAAAAACATGGTACATTATATCCTAAAAACCTAACTGAGCGGTGGGGTCTTTGAGGTTAGATCAAGTCCAACTTTTTTGTTTGCCCCCTTCATATACCACAAAAAGTTAAGGAGAAAAGGCGTGGTCAAATAGATCACCATGATGAGTTTTCTCATTAGATTTTCATAAAATCCTAGAGTAGTTAGTAACATGCAGACCTATTTTCTGCCTGCATATCATATGATTCCTAGGTACACATATAGGAATGTCATATTAAAATATTATAAGTTAGAAAAACAAATAATAACTAATGAATTTAGTTATTATTTATTTTTCTAACTTATAATATTTTAGTATTTCCTAGGTCCACATGTCATTCTGCATATCCTACGATAAGCTGAACAACACCACTATTATATTGCCTAAATTTATTAATTATTATTTATTTTTCCAACTTTAATATTTAATAATAATGATCCTACATATGGACCTAAGAATCCTAAGATAAGTAGCTTAGAAGTAGGACTGCATGATACTAATAATCCTAATATCCTCTAAAAATCTAATCAAAAGACATATGATGGTAATTAATTTGGTCATACCTCCCCTCTCTCAATCATTGTGGTATATGAGGGGGGTCAAAGAAGCTGAACTAGATCCAGCTTCAAAAACCCTACCGCTCATACTCAGTTAATTTTACCTAGGATCTAATGCACCATATTTTTTAGTGCATTGATCAGCATGCCTCTTTAGGTGCCAAGTCCCACTACTCCTACATGTATATATATTTTTACAATATTTATATTATGCTGATTCTTCATCAAAATTCTTAGCTTTTTTATTTTTTATTATATTAAAATAAGTCCAAACTATAGATGTTCTTTTAGTTTTATTTTGTTTTTTAGATATTTGAGTTTGAGTTGAGACCATGAGAGAGTATGGTTTTAGCTTTAGACCTTTCTATAGGATTATTGTTATTATCTATATCTAAATCTAAATTAATATCATTATTATTAAACTCACTATTAATCATTTTTTATGATTAATTTATTGTATATAATACTCTACAACAATAGCACATACTCTAAATTATGTTTTAGACTGAAGAGGAGGGAGATAAAGTCATAGCACATACTCTACATCAATATGTAACTAGAAAAAATCCTACTTTAAATTGCTTTAAGCTTTAAAAAAAATCTAAAAAAGAGAGAGAGTAGAGAGTAGAGGAATTGAAGATGAGAGAGGAGAGGAGAGAGAGTTGAGATTCAAAATAGAATGAGAATGAAAAATTTCAACCTCATAATCTATATTTATAATTTTTTTTATTTAAAAATCATATTTTGTTTATTTATTTTATTTTTTGAATTTAAAATTGGGCAGAAACCTGATAGCCATCAGATTTCTATCCTAGTTATTAGAATGAAATCTAACAGCTAGGATTTCAATAATATCCTAATATTTTATTTTTTTTTTATATTTTAGACTAAGTAACCATTGGGTCTGTATGTCAGGTCTTGGGTGTAGGTAGGCATAGCCTATGGTGTGCATGTGTCTGAGCCTGCCAACCTGAGTGTTGTTTGTCGACATCAAGTCACTCAGCATTATATCGACCATCACAATGTCAACCAAGGCCAATGCTAATTGGCTTGATAGGTTAGTACATGTTGTTCAAGAGACAACCAAAAAGGCCTACTGCCTAGGGGACTCAGAAACACCATGCCTGGCAAATGGCATGGTGCCTGCCAGGGCCAGCCACATGGTGGGTTTCTTTAAAAACTTGCCACATGGTAGAATTAAATAATTGTTAATGAATTTTTTTAAAAAAAAGATAAGTTAACATATCAAGGCCGAGCACGTCAGGCACTAGACAACAACATGCTTTTTGGTAACTCATAACTTGTAAGGTATATATCTAGTTCCTAAATTTCTAGTCCTGAGTAAGGTATAGACAGTGGACCGTGCCAGTGGGTCAGGCATGTGAGTCATGCCTTACCCAACATGAGGCATGACTGCCTCTTTCCAAGCATAGCATATGATGTGCCATGGGTTGGCCCAACCTAGGTCCAAGCACGATTTTAGAATATGCTATTCCAGGCATTGCATAGCTCAGTCGAGCCATGTCTCATTCCATGCCCAAGTCATTCGATCCACTTGACGCCTCTATGTCACAACAACTAAACTTTACTAACCAAATGAAATAATATCTAGCAATAGTATCAAAAACTTATTAAAATATTATTATGAACCCAAATTTTTAGGATTAATCAATATCTCAAATCCTCATTGGATGAAAATCTATTATCCAATATGTTTCCATGAATATATGAGTCATACAAGTAATGAAGTGGATATTCATTTAAATATTGATCTCACATGTGTTGTATAGATAGTTAGGTCACCCAATAATTAATCAACTATTGCTCTAGTCAGACGGATAAAAGTAAAACTGAGTTTTGGTATGACTATTAGATTCTAGGATTGACCTATTTCATTATGTATAATGAAATGTCTAAGTTTCCTAATTATTATAATGATTGGTTACAAAATAAATGTTAAATTATTATAAAAATGCCCTAATGGTCTATTAGAATACATGGTGGTTTTCATCTATTGGGCCCTCCCCAATGATGATCCCATTGTAGTTATCCCCTTGATTCTTTACTACTAAAATAATAAATTATCTATGCTTTAAGATCATTCACAAGTTAACACCTTTTAGACAACTTGTCAACTGCCATTAATGGTTACTTAGTATGTGCATTCTTATTCTCTGACCTCGTGTATCATAAAGACTTAAACTAATATGCTATCATAAAAATTTATACTTTTGGCTTCGTAAGAATTATTCTCATAATAATTAGCATATATTTTCTCTCAAATATTACCAGTAGCAATCATATGATAGAAAGTAGCTTGTAGAGCTATCACAGCTTTATGAGCCTCCTCTTTTTGCATATGTCTCATGACTTAATTGTTACCATCCAGAACAATGACATGTGACTCCCATACTAAAGTGTTAATGCATTTGGTTTTGTAAGCATCAAACTTGTAATGATTAAACTTAGCTCAACTTTAGGTTTTAACATATAGGATTATCTCATGCATCATGGTCAGAAGGACTATCATTTCTTTCTTATGATCATGCATGGGTGTGTTTCATGAAATACTTATCACCATCCGCCATGATAACATGCATTACCTACCAATTGTAAAACCCTAATTTTATTTATAAATAAACATCATATTTATCAATAACCAAGACAAAATATAATCCAAACAAAAAATTCATCAATTATATATCCATTGCACATAACAAAATATATAACATATAGACCATAATTTAGTCTGACATTTAGGAGGAATTCATACAAATTATTTTAAAATACAAGTCAGGAATTTTAGGTTCCCAATGATAGTTCTTAGGATATCAAGGATTCAAAAACCTAAACCCACAATTTTTATTTCGTGCACCTCGAATCTACTCTTAAGTGGGATTAGAATTCATGCCCCCCTTTTACAGCTTATGCTTATGCCTTCCATTCCTCTATTCTCTTGGATCCTTGCAATTTTTATTTTTCAGTTTTATAACCTTCTATGGTGCTTTTCTTGATTTTCTAATTTTTTTTCTTCTATCACATATTAGGTCTAAGTCCAACTTTTATACTCATATGTCTAGGCGTGTTTTTAAGTGGGAAGTCATGGTGCTAGAAAAAGATTATGACTTTAGTCTTGTCTCTCTACAACTCAAAGTTGTGATACTATAGATGAATATGATTTGGTTTCTTTCTTTTCTTAGATTACCATAGTGCTAGAAATTACCAAGAATTATGCATTTTCTCTCTATAATATAACATTGTACTATTGGAAAAGACTATGACTCATGCATTTCTTATCTATAACTTAAAGTCATGATTCTAGAGAATACTGTAACTTTTACCACTATTATGACATAACATTAATATTGTTGTCATTAAAGTATTACCAAGCTAGCATGGTTGTTACTCTAATTTTGTAATAAAAATGAATATATTACATAGTGAAATAATTATATCAATGAGGTGGTAGAGTCATGACTTACCAAAATTATCATGACTAATTGTATAGAATTTTAGCTAAGAATAGATGCTGAGATTATTCTTTATGCTCTTGAAGACATAACTAAGTCATAACATGAGAAATGTTATGACTTTACGTGACTTTTTGCTCCACTCCAACTTAAAATTTCTACCATGTATTAAATTTCACATAAAAACTATCCATTTTTTTTCATTTCATGAAATCATTCTATTTAAAGCCAATGTTTATGCAAGGCTAATCAAACATTTTTTTGGCAAATCGAATAGTGATTGGCTAGCATAGATGAAATCATGAAATCCAATTTTATTTCTTACATACAAAATATGTTAATTCTAAGTTGTATAATCAATTTACTACTCTATGAAAGTATAGAGCTAGGGATTCAAGAGAAACTAGGATATTTAGAGATATATTTCAATTTACAAATTTCTAATAAATAGTTTTAGCTAAAAGTATTTTGATTTCATGTGTAGTTTGAACCTTCTATTACATGGATTGTAATATGAGTATATATACATTTCCATATTGATTTCATGTAATCACATGCAGACATGGCTTAAGATGTGCTTGAACAAAATTGTTGATTTCATTAGTAGGGGATCACTCTTACTTTACCTTGACACACTACAACCTCAGAAATGTACTAATACATAACCATTATTGCTACAATACAATTTTTTTATTGTTAGAATGCAATTGCACACTAATGCAACTACAACATTTCATCAACATTTGGTGTACATGCAATAATATGTGTGCAAATGGTGTAGCAAGTGCTACTTGTAAACATTATTCACCTTCTGGTAGTGAGGAAAAAGGCATCATGGTTTATTTTGTACATATGATGGCTAGCAAAATATACTGACTCAAAATTATTATTAGTCTTAAACCATTAAATGATGAATCATTTAAATTATGACTAGCTTAATATAACTCATTGTGATATGTGAATGAATATAGTTGGATATGATTGTGGATGGATATGATTAGGCCTACACATACATCTGAGATATTTTGATCCCAAAGTTTAGAATTTTGCAAAGGTCTATATTATTGTATTATCAATACTGAGTAATGATATAGAAAAATTTATAAAATAACAAAAAACAATTATTTTATTTTTGGGTAAGGATGTTAGTAGAAGGTTCAAATGTAATTTCAAAAATGAGGCAAGCAATCCTTGGGTAGGATTTACTCATTTTAACCTAGGAATAGGAGAAAGATACATTTGGCAAGTTTATTCTAATGCCTAAGACAGTGATGTAAGCCTTTCATAGGTTACACCTTTATTTTAAGTGAGAAAATATAGGGTTTTACAGCGATGTAAAATAAAGTTTTGTAGTAGAAAAAAAAATTTGTTAATCAAACGAAGAATCCATGGATTTTAATAAACCATTTATTGAATAGAAAATTACCTTGATTTTATTTTAAAATTCTGGCTTCGTGTTCTTGGTACAATTGCTTTGTTGATACTCTCTACAAGAAATTCACATAAAAATTATATTCACAAACATAATTGAAATCAAAAGGATTTATGCTAGCATCCTAGTTTTTGTCTCCCCAAAATCCTTTTTTTTAAGAATTCATTCACTTTTCTTTTCAAAAGAAAAATAATATTTTTATATTTTCACACACATAATAATTTGTAAAAACCTTGTTATGTTCACCAACATAACATGCATATATTTTAACTTATTTTTTTATGTATATATATTTATCTTACGCATGTGTGTGTGTGTGTGTGTGTGTGTGTGTGAGCGCGTTCATGTGAGTGAGTGTGTGTGTGTGTATTATGATTTATTTTTGTTTTATTTTATTTAATATTAAAACATATATTATGTGTTTCATTTCATTTTTTTAATAAGATATGTATGATCTTTGAGTTTCATGTTTTTTAAACATAACACACAAGATGTGTTATTCATTTTGAAAATAGTTAAGAAAACAAATCTTGTGGGTTAAATGTTATAAAAAACCTGTGATGTGTTATGTTTCAAAAACACACCTCACATAAAAACACATCTTACATATTAAATCGTATTATGTGTTTTGAAAATATATTTGCATGTTTTAATATAACATGAGTTTCCAGTTATTAAAAAAATAAACTGCATTTTATTTAATATTGAAATCATATTTTAATGCTAGAAATTCCTTGAGTTAAAATAATATTATCAAATTCAATAAATCTGGATATTATAAATTTAATACTTAGTTTTCAATTCATTCTAAGTGTGTGACTATTTAGGTTCACATTGGTAGTGGGCATAGAATTCATTTTGTGTCCCCAAATCATTAGTAGCCTTTAGCAAGATAATATGAATAACTAAGTTATGTGAATATCTAATATAATTCTATCATTAGTCTATATTATATTCTTTTTGTCACATGATATCTTGATGAACATAATATATGAATTAAGCAACCCTTATATGATTCAATCATATTTTTCAACTGAAAAGTGAGTAGATAATACAAATGATATTATTTACCATTATTCATTTGATAACAATACATTTTCTATCTCACTTATTGAGGGGTCAAAAGATATTTCTCATTAAAAAGGTAACCATTAAAGAATCCCTGCCCCACTCCTCTACTCTAGTGCAATTTCATTGTCACTCACTCATATCACTATACATAATTTATTTTATATCAAATCATAATATATATTATTATTCTACTCATACATGATGTTAATCTATATCAAAACATAAGTTCCTCATATCTAATATATGGTGACTTGTGGTCTGAGGACTAAATATCATTATAATGAGAAATACTTATGATATTTAATTTATATACTATTTTTATAGCATGTTGGTCTACAACCTTATTCTTAATACATGCTAATGAACTGGCTTAATATAATATATTCATGATTAGTAAAATATAATCATTAATTAAACTCATATTAGTATTAATTCACTATTGATACATTGATAATTAGGGTTTAGAAAAAAAATAGAATAATATTTAACTTAAGGGTTTAAAATAATCATACACTTTATGTTCATAATTAGAGTATAATATTCATGGAAACAATTATTATATCAATTAATAAAATAATAATGAAAATGTTTTTTTTCAATAAAGTGGAAAATGACTATAATTATACTATTGGCTTAGGGCACATAACTAATAGTCTTATTGTCCCAATAAGACTCATAATTTTCTTGTGGGAGTAAGTTATTTAATGGGCTGATAATGTTATTATTTATAGGTATTTTTTATTTCCCTATATCTTATCTCAATGATTTCTTGAATGAGATAAAAAACTTTGAATACATGTTTAGATCTCTGATATGATATTAAGTTCTTAGTATGAGCTATGGCTTCAATTCAATAACAATATAAGGCAATTAGATTTGTAGTAATAATAACTATTCCAAGACTACAAATAGACTATTTGACCCAAATGATCTGATTAGTTGCATTCTATATTGTTATGTAGTTAACCTCTATAGTAGAGTCAACAAAAGTACCATTTTTCAACTTTTCCAACCTTACTACTTCATTTAAACAAAACATAAAACTTATTAGGATTGACTCATACATCATTTGAAATCTTGGAATGTAGCAACTATGGCGAAGGAAGTCATAAGATGAAGAATAGGCAATGTGACATGTTGAGGTCATGACTTAGTTCTTCTATGCCAAAACTATATCAACCTTCATATTAACATGTAATAGTCACAACCTTGTTCTTTAGGTTGTAACTCAAATTGTTGTCAATACATGAAATATACTTCATGACTAAAGTGGTCTTGTGATAAGAAATATATTGTCATGGCTAGTTTGTTGTCATGACTAAGAATATGTTGTTGTAACTCTATTTATTATTGAGACACTACATAGTTGTCTTTAGTATTGTCGAGACATTGAATGTGTTATTGTGATGTCATTTACTTGTACTCATGCTTTGAATTTTAGTGATTAGTAAATAGGCACATATAATGAAAGGGACACAAATGAATTGAACATGAGAGAATGCAAATACACATGAGTAAGTGAGAACATACAAACATGATGAGAAATCTAGAGAGCATTGTAATGTAATATATATAACAAGAATAAAGCCTAGATTAATTCAATGTGTAATTTTCTATCTATGCTCTTTTTCCCCCTACTCATCCTCTCCTATGTGAATATATTTGTGTGTAGTGGTTGTACTTGTTCTCTCTTCTACAATTTATGCTTAATTACAATATTGTTAATTAAATTGTGGATTTAGCATATGCATTTACATTTCTTATTAAATGGCCAAAATTGAAAAAGATTTATTGAATCAATGACAAGATACTATGAGGCAATTCACTTGCTACTCACATTTGGTATCATAGTTGAACATAATATTTGGTTTTAGGCTTTGATTTTTGTTATCTTGTATTAGAGCAAGGTTATCTCAAAGGTTTGTCTATAAGATTTGCTAGGGATGAATTGTAAATGGTTTAGTCAATGAGATTAGGGATGGATAAATTTTTAGGCAGGAGTTTTCAACTCTAGAAACTAAAACTGGAAGACTTGTTGGTGGATAAGAATTTGTGGTCGATGATTGACAATCTGAAGCCATATGTCAATGGTAAATAAGAATTGAAGTCAAATTTCATTGGATGGGAGAAGTTAGATTGAAGAGCTAGAAACTTGAGTTGGCTATACTTCGATGACTCTATGCTTGTGAATCTAATTTTGAAAGGAAACAAGAAAAATATTGTGATTGACTCTAGAGAATCTCTATCAGAGCAAGTCATTAGTCAACTATATATTCCTAAGGATGAAGTTTCTCAATCTATGTATAATTGATGAGGTATGCTTCTCTTGTCACTTATATGAGTTCAACATACTGATCAACTAGTTTGTCTATATGCTATGAAATTAGTGATGATGATAGGGTAGTAATGATGCTTTGTTAGCTAAATGATTAATGGGACAACCTATGTTTTTCAATTAGTAATGATTTGATGAAGTTGACATATGAAGATGTGATTGCAACTCTTTTGTCCAAGGATATGAGGAGGTAGAACATGGGAGTGTCCTCAAGTGAAGTGTTACTTGTAAGAGGTAGAATTGATGAACATAGTTCCTCTCATTCAATAAACAAGCCACATTTTAAAGGAAGGTCAAAGAGTACAGAAAAATTCAAAGTCAAGTGTTGGAAATGCAAAAAAGTTAGGGCACTTAAGAAGGGATTTCCGAATAGATGCTTTCAAGGCTGGAAATGGTAGAAATGGACCAATGAAGAAGGTAGAGTATGGGGGAGACATCAACTTTGTAGCAGCATGTGTGACTCTCACTTATGAGGACACATGATTTATTGATTATGGAGCTTAACATCACATTACTCTACATCGAGAATAGTTCTAAGTATGAAAACCATTATGGTGGAAGAGTGTATATGAGCATGACTTTATTGTTAACATTGCAGGCCATGAGAATGTAGAAATGGAAATACATGATAATATGCTAAAAGGATGTAGTAACTTAAAATTAGAAGAGGGTGAAGTTTAATTTGATAACTAATAAAGTGATAGTAGTGTTAGGCATGATATATATTAACTTATTTAGAAAAATTTTAGAGGCATCATTTGGAAAATCAAGATGTTTTGCCTTATTTATGGATAATGTTTCTAGATATTTTTGAGTATATTTCATTCAGAAGTTGTATGTGGTCCTATAAAAGTTCAAAGAATTTAAAAGATAATTAGAGAACCCTTTAAACAAGAAGATAAAGCTCTTGCACATGGAAATGAGGTTGAATATTTTCTAGTAGATCGACACTATGCTGAGTAAAGGATTATAACGAAGAACACATTGCTAATGAGATCCTAATAGAATAGTATAGTTGAGTGACTAAATAAAACATTGATATAAAAGATGAGATACATGAGAAGCAGGATAGGGTTAGAGCCAAATTTTTTGGTAGAAGTTATTGTCATAGCATGCTACCTAAAGAATTAAACTCTCACACTTGTTCTGGAGAAGAATACACCATTCTGAGTGTTGTATGTGTGAATGCCAAGTATGTCCCACCTATGAGTCTTTTTATGTGTTGCATATGCACATGTGCCAAGGGATAAGAGAAACAAGTTGAACTTCAAATCTATAAAATTCATGTTTATTGGCTACAAGGAAGGTATCAAAGGCTATAAAGTGTGGTGCCCAGGGACTAGAATAGTCATCTATTTTAAAGATGTGTTCAAGAAAGCAAAGGATCAAGTTAGTTATTGTGACAGTCTTCAAAGTATCAAGATGAAGTGAAGTTGTCATGACTCATCCCAACATCAAATTGTGAAACTTGGTTGTCATGACTCTTTTCAAAGCGGTCATATGAAGAAAGGTTTCTATGAGTTAACACAAAATCATGACATACTAGATATCATGACTCTTCTCATTGGGGCAGCATGAAGAAAGGTTGTCAAGACACTACTCAACAGCATGACATCAACCTAGATGTCAAGACCCTTCTCGAAGGAGTGACATGAAGCCAAGTCATCATGACTCAACCAAACTTTGTTACATGAAACAAGGTGGCCATGACTTTTCTCAAAGGTATACCATCGAGAAATGAGGCTAACACATATAAGTTTAACCTTTTTAGCTAATACAATGTTGAAATAATAAATGTTAAATCATAATTCGAATTTCTAAAGAAGAAATGGATGATGATGATCTCGTTCAATAGTGCCTAACAAGTGTGATGAGGAAGCTATTTAGTCTATACCTACACTACATAGTTGTAGAAGGAGCAGAAACCCACCAAATAAGATATGTAGATGGTGTGTACCATGCTTCTCATTGTAGGAGATGATCCAAACACTATAGAAGAGATCATAGCCTCCAAGGAATCAAAGTAGTGGGAGCAATGCAAGGAGGAAAAGATATGATCTCTTGATGATATTTTAACACTTATAAAATTGTAGAGTTTCCCCCAATGGACAAAAAGAAATAGGGTGCAAGTTGGTATCCAAGCATATGATTAATGATGATGTTAATCTTGAGAAGTACAAGACATAGTTGGTGGCCAAGAGTTAATCTTAGATTGAGGTAGTAGGAAATGATGAATTATTCTCATAGGTGGCCAATATGACATCTATTTGGGTGGTTCTTCTAGCCACATCTCGGAATGATTAATAGGTGAAGTACATGAGTGTGAAGACAACTTTTCTTCATGATGACATGGAGCAAAAGACGTTAATGTAGCAATTTGTAGCATTTTTGTAGCCCTAGTGAAATTTAAAAAAGCCATGATATTCTTTGATAAAAGCCATGACATTATACAATAAAAGCCACAGCATTCTGCTAGACCTAGACCTAATATGAGATAGAGAAAGAAAATCAGGAAATAAAACATGTACATAAAAATTATAAACCAAAAACACACCCAGGCACACCAGCATAAAGTAAGACATTGACCTAATATGAGATAGAGAAAGAAAATTGGAAAATTGAGAAGACCAGCATAAAGAAATTGAGAAACTGAGAAAAATAAAAGGGATCAATGAGAAAGGAGGGATTCAAGACACATGCTTAAACCCCAAATGAATTTTGACCTCCATTCAGGGATACATTCTAGGCACATTAAATAAAAATTATAGGTTTGGGATTTTGAATCCTAGATACTTATATGGGTTTTCATTGGGAAACCAAAGATCATGATATGTATTTCAAAGTATCTCATATGAATTCTCATCAATATTATGCTAAAGTGAGGTCTAGAGCTAGTTTATTTTGTCGCATGTGATTGATATATAATTAATAATATTTATGTTTGGTTTGTATTATGGTTTGATTATTGATCAATATGATATTTATTATTACTAAATTTAGGATTTTACTATTGGTAAGTTTGAGTATATTATCATGGTGAATGATGATAGATAAGTTGTGTGGCATACTCATATGTAATGGTAGGAAGACACTAATAGTTCTTCTAATCATGATGCATGAGGAAAACTTATATTTCAAAACCAAAATTTGAGATATGTTTAATAATTGTAAGTGTGATACTTATGAAGCCGAAAGCACAAATATTTTTATAGGTCAATCCATTATGCATATCTTAGATGAACTAACCATCAATCAATGTGGAAGTTTCATAAAGAATTTTTTAAGGGTTTCACTTTTAGTGTTAGAGTCATGTGTCATCATGATGATTGATGATAGGTAAGCCATGAGATACAAAAGAGAAGAGGTGACTCATCAGGTGGTAACTTACATATGAGCTACTTTCTATCATATGTTTGCTATAGGTGAGATTTGAGGAAAGATATATATTAATTTTTATAACTATGATACTTACAAATTGAAATTATAAATAATTTTAATGCCATATCAGTTTACATGTTTATGATACATGAGAATGGATAATAAGAATATACATATGAAGTGACTATTAAGGGTAGTTGAAGAGTTGCCTAAAAATATTCACTTGTGAATAACCATCAAATAGAGATGATTTATTATTTTGGTGGTAAAGTACCAAGGGAACCACTATAAAAGGACTATCATCGGGGAGGACCAAATAAATGATAACTATCTTGTATGTAAGTATGGTACTAAGATATTCTTATTATAATTAAACTTTAGTTCAATAATAAAACACAGTAATAACCAAGCAACTTATACATATAATGTATAATAAAATTGAGCAACCCAATAATCTAAGATTCATACCAAAAACTGAATTTTATACTTTTAACTAGTATAATTGTTGACTAATTGTTGGATGATTGAACTACCTGAACAATCCATGTTGTATCAATATCTAGATTATTATCTATTTTACTATTTATATGATTAATATACTTGTAGAACTAAGTTAGACTAGAGATCCTTACCCAACAATCTTTTGGGATATTGCATAAACCAAAAAATTGGTATTATAACAAAGTAGTAACAAACACCAAACACAATCAATAACAATAACTTATACACACAAATTCTTATTTTGGAAAGAGAGAGTATTTCATTACATGTACATGAATTTATTTATGGCCATGTTCCTTATCATATATCATATACCATATCATATCTTACAATACACATGAATTAAAATTCAATTACATAATTTAACATTATATATTTTCTACTTGACCATACACAACCTGAATTTCTCAATTTTATTTACATTAATTGAGCACCAAACATAGTTAGTTTATAACAACACAAACACCTAACCATTCCACATCTAATTTATAAAGGTTCTCTTTCATTACCTTGCACTCAATCTAGTGGAGGTGGAAAGAAAAGGAAATGGTGAAGAAGAAAAGAAGTGGAGAGAGGAGAAAGTGGCTGCCAAGATTTGGAGAGAGGGAGTGACGACAAGGTTCCTAGGCTTCGCTAACAAGTTCAATTTGATCAAATTAATTGATGTTATTTATGGAAGATTATTAAAGGTGTCCAAAATGAAAATTTTTAAAAATAATACACTCATTTTTCATATTTAAATAATACCCTAAAATTAGAAATATTTGTGTTTTTGTGACCTATAAATTGGAAACCCCAAAATATTTTTCTCTCATTAAAAAAATAATAAAACATTTTTGAAAAAATTTAAAAAGTGTATACATACACACACGTATAGGCTATGAGATATATGTATATGTATCAACATAATATATAGTATATACTATATAGTTATATACTATATATATGAATACTATATATGTGTATATAATGATATATATATATATATATATATACACACACACATATGTTTACTATATATTTATATGCATATATCATATATACACATATACATATAGATGTATATCTTATATTTATAAGTATACTATATATACATATATACATATTATATATATGTATATATCTACTTATGTATATGTATATGTATATAATGTGCATATACACACATACTTTATAAAATATACATATGTACTATATATATATATATATGAATACAATATATATTATGATTGACTAATACGTAAAACATAGAACAATGAGTCATTGTCATGACATGAACTATCTTATATTGTTGTGTCTAGAAATATCAAATATGTGAGTTGTGATCATATATGTGGTTCCATGACATTAATGGAGTCACAATGGATTTGTTTTTTTTTGTGACTGGAAGTCAGAATAATTCAAGTCTCGGCCCTATTTTATGGAGTCATGACTTGATTGAAGTCACAACATGTTTTGACTTGGAGTGAAGTTGCAACATGATTTAAGTTGTTGCAACATGATTCAAGATGCAACATGTTCTTTAATGTTGCAACATGAATGAAGTAGTGATATATAATGTAGTCATGACTTAGAACTTAAGTTAGAATTTGTTTAGGTTGATGTATAAAGGCTTGTAATTGTAACACATAAAAAAGAGAAATAGTGAGTGCGACTATGAAGAGAGTAAGAATGATGAGATAAATTTTTTTTTTATATGCACTTCCATAAAGTAATATAGTAGAAGTATTATCCTTTCTCTCATTTCTTCTTCCTCTCTCTCGCTCTCTCTCTCTCTCTCCACTCCTTTTTTTCTTCCTTTGTGATCATGTTTTCTTCTTTTACGAGATTACTCATCTGAGATGTGTACTTAATCTATTAGAGTTATATCTTTCTCATCTAAGAAGGCAACCATTTTCAAAAAATATTTATACTAATTCCAAGTTTGGTATCAAAGGGCAGGCTCACCAGAAACCCTAAGATCTCTTTTTGTATAGAAGGTAGTTATGCAATTATACAATTTGATATCGAAGCATAGTGCTGAAGTACTTGAAATCCCAACATTTGATATCAAATCTTGGGGTTCCTTATTGCTTGGGATCTAAGCTTAGTGTTAAGGTAACTCAAATCTCAACATATTTAATCAGATCTTGAGGATACCTACTAGTTGGGATCTAATATTTGGTATAGAGGTTAGTTTGAGAATGGTAGATTTTAATAATATATGTATATACATATATAGCATATAGATACAATATATATTATAATACTATGTATATAGTTATGCATATATAGTATATGCATTATATAGATATACTATTTATACATATATATATTGTATAAATATATACTTATAAACTATTTTTATTTTATTTCTTTTCTAAAACACTTTTTTATTATTTTTATAGATGTGTATAAGAGTATTGTGATGTTATTTATTTTTTAGGGGATCAAAATATAAATATTTCTTATTTTTTTAGTACTTTTTGATATGAAAAGCTGGGGGACTTTTTTTTTTTAATTTTCATTTTGGACTCCCTTCACATAATTTTTCATTTTATTTATGTTTCCTCCAAACACTCTTCATTTTCAACTACATTTCAAAACTCATTTGTTTGGGTGTATTTAAAAAAAACAAAATATTTTGGTTCTTGATGAAAATATGGTGGATATTTAAAATAAAAGTCTTTAAAGATAGCTCATTTTGAGTCATTTTTAAATTCATTGTCAAAAAAAGTTTGAATTTTTTTTAAATTTTTTTAAATTTTGTATTTTAAATGTATTTAAAAAGTAAACTATATTTTAGGGTTCAATTTGAAAATATTAATGTCCCATAGAAATTTATAAGTTTTTTAAAAAAAAATCTCAAATGTCTAAATCTTATTTAGTTCCAATGAATTCTTATATTGTTAATTGAACTACAATAGGTTTTATGGTCTGATTAAAAATATTCATATACATATTTTGCAAGTTTGATTGTAATCTCAATAGTTATGGATGTACAATTGCTCTAAAGAAAATATGGTCTATTTAAATTGTTTGATATAAGGATATGTCCCTCACATTAGTTTTTGAAAATTTAATTTTAAATAATTTTTGAACTTATCAATATTTAAATTGTTAATTCCATGTTTTTTTCATATTCCCCTCATCCTCCTTTGTTTTGATCCCTAGGCATTTGTTTTAATACGAAGAACCTTTTATGTGGAAAAATTTACCAGCCATAGTTTGATTAAACTATCTATTAGAAAAAATGAAATAAAAAGGACAAGGGCCTATATATTTGAGAATTCCAATCCTTCTTGAATTATATGTCTAATGCTTCTATCTTTGAAAATCAATATTTCATCAAGTGAAGAATGCTTTTAGTTCTTTTCAAACATTAATATTTTATCAAGTGAAGAGTGCTTTTAGTTCTTTTCAAACTTTGAATAAACATTCATCAAGGTGCATGAAAAAAAAAACAACAATATACAAATATATGTTAGACAATAATGGATCAATCTCCATTTTTAATTTCAAAAACATAATGTTAGATATTAAAGAAAAACTTTTCATTTACATAATGAATTAAAACAGATCAAGGAAGAAAAATGGTAGAAGTAGAGGTGTCAAAGAGTTCATGCTCTGCTTGCACGACCCAAATTTTTGTGGTCAAGTCTAGCCACCATGTCATGCTTAATACAACATGAGATGGGTTCTCGTACCATGTCATGTTAGCATAAAATCAATATGACTCAATCTATCACAACATGATTGGCTTGCAATTGGGCACTTCTATGCTGGGTCATGTTGGGTTATGTTGGTTATGAAAAACTTAAAAGCTCAATTAATTTTTTTTTGGAAATTTTAATTTTATATTTATATAAATATTACATATCAAAATAATATAATTAAAGTATAATGTATTATTTATCAAATAAAGAAAATAAATAATTAAAATAAGTGTTAGACATTTGGCTCAACTCAAAATATCATATAGAATAAAAATGGAATTCAAAATATGATGCATCACATATGTTAAAGTAGAGATAAATAAAATATACATCGGCATCATATGAGTCATCAGTCCAGGTCTATAGTATTGTGTGCGAATGAAAATTATCATCATTATGTATGATTCTGAAGGTAGCATTAATGGTGGCCTCAATATCCTTGATGTATAATGAGCCATTATCCACCAATAAGTCTTTTTCTTTGTCCCAAATAATCATCCATGTATCTTACTAGTCCTTCAATCATATAAGTGCTTCAACATTATCTGGTCATATTCTTAATCATTTATCAAAAATAATATTCATAGAAAAAAATAGAGTCTAATGCTATGCTAGACACTAGATGGGTCAATAGATTACATACTATCTTATATAGCATGAGATAGGTGGATTCATATGATTTCCACCAACTAATATCCAAATTCTTAGTATCACATGCCATCATATAGGTGGATTCAAGGGATAGGTATATAATATCCAAATACTTATTATCATCATGTGATAGAAATTATAAATAATAATTGGTATCTAATTATTAAGACAACTTGTTCCTATTTGATGTACCACCCTTTCATTTGCCCCTAACTAACTAAATAGAAATTTATCATACATAATGATGATGATGAGTATTGTCACCAACAGATATCCACGAACCAACTATTAAAATTACTTGGTTCATGTTGGAATGAATGACCAATATTTTAAATATTTGGTTTTCGTCTCAATATCCATGACACTAAATTTTGGGTGTCCTATATACGCTCAACAAGTTGTTGACACCGGGTGTGCACCAATGTGCAATGCAAGTGGTAAGAGTGTACACAAATGAAAAAAATATTCATTATATCATTAAAAAATCTTCAAGAATTTCATAAAAAAAAATTTATATCCTAGTTAGAATCATCAATAATAAGTTTATCACTTTTATTATTGACATAGTTAGATATTATGTGTTGGTATCCAATACATAACTCTAACGTAACATAGGTATTATTCCAATGATATCTCACATCCATTTGAAATTTATTTAGGCTTATTGACAAACATAAACAATTAAACTCTTGTTATTTGCTAGGCATCCTAAGGTATTTTAGTGAATTTCTTATTTTTTTCAAATATAGAAAAAACAACTTTTATTTTTTTCTTGTACTATTAAGTTAATTACATGACACATAAACCTAATATAAAATTTTTTATTTAAGGACTAATATTTAATAATTCTAACAAAAACAACAATGGTGATATAATTATTCGAAGTATTATCAAATGTAAAACTACAAATTCTATTTTAAATATAATATTTTCTAAAGATCTTTATTATACATCCACATATGACAGGGTCATTAATAAAATGAGAAATCTCTAAAAATTCTAAATTTTTTTTATTAAGTTTCCACTTAAAATCTATATAGTGAGTAGTGAGACATCCGAATAATGTATCATCACGATTAGTCCAAATATCGAACAACACATATACCACTTTACTATATTTCTTAATTTTTTAATCATTTATTATTTTTCTAACTTATAAAAGTTTATTATGTAATTCCTATTAGTGGACTTATGAATTCTATGAAAAGCATATTGGAAGTATATCTGCATAATACTAACTACCCTATGATCCTCTAAAAATCTAGTTGAAAAACACTACAAGAAAATAACAATTTTGTTATGGATCAATCCCTAGCTAAATTGTAAGGGATTAGCTAAGGAATAGCAAGGGATTTATTTTTGTTTTTATTTTGAAAAAAAAAATAGCAACGGATTAGCGAAGAAAAATTTTTCAAAAATTTCATTCAAAAAAAGTGGGGGATTTAATGGGGATTAGCGCCGGAAAAATTTTCTTAAATTCCGCTCAAAAGAAGCGGGGATTTTAGCGACGGAAAATTTTCGTACCTTCCGCTCAAGAAAAACAAGAATTTTAGTGATCGATATTACGACAGAATATCCCTCACTAATAAAAGACTAAAATTAGGGATGAATTTAGAGACAAAATTTTTCTTGCTAAATTTTAGAGACGAAATTAGGAACGGATTTTCCCTTATTAATAAAATCCATAATTTAGCGACGAAATTAGTGATGTATTTTCTCTTACTAAAAAAATCCATGATTAAGTGATGGAATTAGCGATGAATTTTCTCTTGCTAATAAAATCCATGATTTAGCGATGAAATTAGTAATGAAATTAGCAATGAATTTTCCATTGCTAATAAAATCCATGATTTAGTGATGGATTTTCTCTTGCTAATAAAATTCATCATTTAGCTATAGATTTAGCGATGGATTTTCCCTTGCTAATAAAATCCATTATTTAGCGAGAATTTACTCATGGATTTTTCCTTACTAATAAAATCCATGATTTAGCTACAGATTTAGTGAGCGAATATCCTTAGCTAATAAAATCCATAAATTAGTGACGGATTTAGTGATGGAATTTTAGTAGAAAATAAAATCCTTAATTTAGCGATTGATTTAGGTTCATAATTTTCCTAACTAATAAAATTTGTAATTTAGCGATGAATTTTCTCGAGCTAATAAAATCCGTAATATATCGGTGAATTTTTCCTAGATTATAAACCTGTAATATAGCGATGAATTTTCCCTATCTTATAAATCCGTAATTTAGCTACGGATTTAGCGATGGTATTTTCCTAGCCATTATTTAATTATATAATTTTTTTTATTTATTATTTGTATTAAAATTTTATTTAATTTTGTTTATTAAATTTATGTTATTGGCCTATTGTTAACAATCATTGAAACACACATTCTCCTCGTAAAATAAAAAAATTGATATTATAAATTATTAATTTAAAATATATAAAATACAAAAAATATATATTAATAAGGACTAAAATAACTATTTTTATGTTGTATTAATTTTTTAAAAAATTAAACAAAAAAGTTTTTCTAAAATTTTTATATAAAAAACTAAATAATTTAAATTAAAGTAACATTAAATAATTAATTCCATAAGAATAATAATTTTTTCGATAATTTAAAAATTAAATTAACATACATTATAATTTATACTAATTTAAATGTATATTAATTCAATGTATAATAAAATAGAAAATATTTTCAAAGATATCTGAATTGATGGATAAACTAGTAAATATTAATAATATTATAAGTATTAAAAAAAATTTATGATTATAGAAAACTTTTAAAAAAATAAATAATACAAATCTTGAAAATGATATAATAAAAATATTATTTTTTCAATAAAGTTAAAAGAAAATAAAATAATAATTATAAATAAATATATAGATGTTTAATCCTACTAAAAAATATAAAAATTAAATAATTAAGTAATATCTTTACAATTAGCTTTAAACATTAATTTTTTATTAAAATAATAAATATTACTTTTTTTAATTATCTTCTCACTTTAAGTAATTTTTTGAATTTTAAAAATTATTAATTATATCAAATAATATGAAATTTTTTGCGTTTAAAATTATTTCATATAATCTTCTTAAAAATTAATATGAATTCTTAAAAATTTATAACCATAAAATATAAATTTTTATAGATTTTTTAACATTTAGATTATTTTATAACTTTTAGGCGAGTAGCTAGAAGACAAATCATCTTTTCATCATGTCTTATTATATAAAGTTTATTAATTTCGTACCTATTTGATATTTTTTTAATGCAAAACATATTTTTTTTATTGTTTATATATTTATTGTTTAATTAATATTATAATAAAAATTGTAAGGTATTTGTTTTTTATTTGTACATTGCTACGTGCACATTAATTTTGTTGAAAAAATTTTGATAGTAAATAAAATTAATGAGTATTTTTGTATTAAATATATATATAGTTTAATTAATGTTTTAATATTTAAAAATATAAATATTTTCCTAAAATATACATTCTCTCTCTCGACTCAACGCATCTCTAACAAGTGAACCAAAGTCCTCCGCATTCCATCTATCTCTCGATGCATCTCTAACACGTGAACCGAAGTCCTCCGCATTCCATCAATCTCTCGACGCATCTCTAACACGTGAACTGAAGTCCTCCACATTCCATCGATCTCTCGACGCATCTAGAGGTGTCAAACGGGCCGGCCCAGCACGGCACGGCCCGTTTTTCATGTGCCCAGCCGTGCTGCCGTGCCGTGCCGGGCACGGCACGGTTTTTTAAATTAGGGCACGGCACGGCCCGTGGGCACGGCACGGCCCGTGGGCACGGCAAGGCCGTGCCGTGCCGGCCCGCTCGGGCACGGGCGCACGGCAAGGCAGGGCAGGCGGGGCGGGGCGGGTCTGTTTGGACCCGACCCGCGGTCTTTTTACCGGGGGCGGGGCCCGGTTGGGTCACGAGTCACGACTCAGGCACGCGGGCCGGCGTGCCGTGCCAAGGCACGAGCCGGCACGGGCCCGGGCACGTTTTTTTATCGTGCCGGGCCGGCCCAGGCACGGCCGAACCGTGCCGTGCCTCGTGCCGGGCCGGGCCGGCCCGGCCCGTTTGACACCTCTAGACGCATCTCTAACACGTGAACCGAAGTCCTCCACATTCCATCGATCTCTCGATGTATCTCTAGCACGTGAACCGAAGTCCTTCACATTCCATCAATCTCTCGACGCATCTCTAACACGTGGCCCGAAGTCCTCCACATTCCATCAATCTCTCGATGCATCTCTAACACGTGAACCGAAGTCCTCAGCATTCCATCTGTCTCTCGACACATCTTTAACACGTGAACTGAAGTCCTCCACATCCCATCTATCTCTCGATGCCGATACAACTAAAATTAATTTGAGGTTTAAGTTTTAATTTTTATTGATTTGAAGTACGTTTATACATTTATTCTTCATCGATTATCTTGGATTGTTTAATCGAAGTGTAAGCATTTATATTCTATTTTATTCATAATATTGAATACCCAATGTCCTTAGTTGGGAGGTTCTAGCTTCATCCTAGTCTAGAGTCTAACTTAATATGACATCCGTTCACATTAATAATTTCATCAAATCAATTCTTGAGTATCAACCTGAACAAATATGTATAGAATTTGTCAGATAGTATGTGTTCTTATTATACTTATGTTTATTCTAAAATTAATTATGACATGCTAAAAAGAAGTTGACGAAGTGTATATTTGAACTTCAACGCAATTATTATAAATAACTAATGGTTGTGTTGTTAAAACAAACACAACAACTATTGTTGAGTTGCCCCATTTATTTACTGGTCATTTCGAGGAACTTTTTGTTGTATATTTTATATCTATCCAAGGGTCGTTGGCCTAATATAACTTTCAAAATGTTGCATATGATTGACTTTTATGGTGAGACCATTTTATCTGGAATCTCATTTGAAGCTAATAATTATATGTTTCCCTTTAGTATTATGTGTGATAAGCTCAAAAATTATAATGATTGACTTTGTTTTTAAAAAATATGAAAAGGGTTGTCGGTGAAAAAAATATAATCATTATATCTAATATGCACATATCATCATTATATCAAAAAGAACCCAATACTTATTCATATCATTCATCGATTAATTGGGCTAGAAAATCTTGTATATTACTATTGGCACTTAAATTAATATTTAATTAGTATTTTTCTTAAATATAATACTTATGAACTAGATTACTAATTCATTGATAGTCTTGTATTTATTAGGTTGAATAATGGTTATAAGTTGTCATTGGAATAACTAAGAAAATTTAAGAAAAATCTAATAACATGGGTTAAATCACATGAGCCAAAATACTGAGCAATGTCTGATTTCCCAAAAAAAATATGAGATAAAACAAAAAAATAATTTGGTTGAGTCCTTCAATTCTTAACTTTGTGTTGGCATCATTATTGAACATGTAACTTTCTAATGAAACATAAGGAAGAGTAGGTAATATATAACATTGCCAAGAGTCAATCATTATAGGTGGCTATATTGATGAATGTTGTTTTTAGAGTTTGCACTAGTCAGACTTATATTAACATTGACAACATGAATAGAAAGTGCACATGTAGAAATTAGTAAATGTTGGGTATCCTAAGTGAGCATGCACGTGCAACATTACAATTGATTGGTCAATCCATGATTGAGGTGATTGATATAAATTCTTCAACCAAGAGTTGATATATTTATGATCATAATCAAGCATTAAGATAAATAGCATGCCATTAATTTGTAAAGATACTATGTATTGGGTATGACATCATTTAGTTCTCATTATACCCTCCTCACTCTAAATACCTTGTATCTCAATTTATGAATAAATAGACTATGTTTTGTTTCAAATGAAACGCAACTAGGCATAATAGAAAGACTTACAAGAATCTATTAGTATAATATTTTATCTTTTTTTTACTGATTGTAGGAATGCCTATATCATACAACTTATTTTGAGATCATCTTCATATGGTGTACTGTTGATTACTGGGTAGTAATCTTTCATCATTGATGAATGCCTATTTATTATTATCCATATACATATAACATATTACTACTTCTAACACACACACACTGATGGTAACATGTTGCTGCTATAATATATTACAATGGTGTGTATATATTTATATTATATATATATATATATATATGATGTAACATGTAACAATGATTATATATATACTACACTATATATAAATATATACCAGAATTAGCATTTAAATTTATGCAAAATTAAAATTTATGAAAAACTCAATGAGTGTATATGTAGTGTTGCTAATGTTTTTTACTTGAGGTGTGCTCGATGTGGAGCTTGCGATATTGCTCACAGTGAGCTTAGTATTAAGCATTGTTAATGTTCTAATTTCTTTAAAAAAATACTTGAGTAATCCAAGTATTTTCTATTTTAATTCACTTCACTTATGAACGGTTAAATCAATGTATGATTTTTATGATTTATGTTTTGTATTATGTGGTATTTGATTTAAGCAAATGTGTATCTTGGTATAATTATTTGTGATGATGTGTGGTGTGCACTGTGCATGACATCTATAAATATACTATAAAATTATTTTGGTTGACCTCTAGTTTTTATCATCTATGTGGGCATCTTTTGTGTATAATGTGCACTATTTATCTAATTCCACTCTAAAATAGTAAAGGTTCATAAAAACAGAAAAACTATTTATATGTTATAATTATAAATTTGAAATCATCATAATAAACCCAACTAGTTTTGGGATTGGGTCATATTTCAATACTATTTATTGATATCCGAGCTTCCTACACACACACACATATTATATATATATATATATATATATATATATATATATATTACAAGTCCCTAATCACAATTTCTCACTTTTTATACCATGAGGCACACTATGTTTTCATAAATAATCAACACAAATAATTTCTTTATGAAAATAAATGATTTCTAATGTCTTTCAATAGATGTTCTTCTAATTTTTCTTAATATTTATAATTATGTGAACATTTTGTTTAAACAATGATTCTATTTTGATTGATGTATATCCATTATTAATAATTCTGAGATTTATAAAGATACTAGATGATACTTAACAAATTTTAATATTTATCCATAAGTTAGATTTACCATGTCATTTGTGTATTTTCTTCTTGATAGTGTTCGACAATACTCAATGTGTATCAAAGAGAGTCAACACAAATTAGTTATCAAACATGCTCATTTAATGGAATATAATTTTTAGAAGCTATATAATAATATTTAACAATATACAATGCTTTTCAATATTATTTGATGATATTGATTCAAAGACAACTAATATTTTTCTAAAATAACAGACTCTTTTATATAAATAGATTATATTTGATATAATTTGATAAAGTTTGAAGTAGCTTGAATATGTCCGATATCATCAATATTAATACCTTCTCAATGATTTCAATAATATTTGATACTATTTTTGCCTCTTGTTATATTATAATATTTTGATATATATCTTATCTACAAAAAAATATCAATTTAGATAAGGAATTTTAGCTAGGGATCAATCTCTAGCTAAATAGTAAGGGATTAGCTAGAGAATAGCAAAGGATTGATGATTTTGGGTTGAGTTTGGGAGAAGGGGAGGTAGATAAAAAAAGTATAATATTATAAATCTATAACATTTTTGATTTAGATAGAGGATATAAAACTATTAAAAATATTTAGAAATTTTTAATCTTTATAATCCCCATAATATCATGCAACACAATAAATTTTTTTCTACCAAAAAATGTTTTATCAACTTCAATTTATGATTTTAGCCATAACAGTATAGTTTATTATTACTCTAACAATTTAACATCTACCAAATTTATATTAACTATAATTTATACCATTAACAACTATGGATTATGAAGAGTTCGGGTATCTCTGTAATGTTGATGAATTTCATGTCATACAAGAGTATTCTCCTTACGATAACATTCGTTAGGACACCCTTTATCCTGTTGTGTTAATAACATCATCTTTTAACACACGTTAATTTTTCTATGCTGCAATATGTTTATTTTAAACAATTTAAAAATCTAATAAATATGAGTAGTATTTGTTATTTGAACATTGTAGTTATTAGTTGAGTACCATAACTATTAGTTGTAACCTACAAGCTTGAATCTAAGTTTCATGTTTCACAAAATTTGTGGTAGATGTATCTTGTAATAAATAGTAATAAAGAATATAAGAAAATATGAGAAATATTATGGAAATGTATGTATCATTAATGAAACATTAATTTATTGTACTAGCGAATATATGTGAGTACTCTTTTATAGTTTAATATGATAAAAGCATATTTACTAATTAATTTTAAGTCCATAACATATATTATTAAATAGTATTTCATATCTTAATAAAATAAATATAAATTATTATAATTTCAATAACATCAATACAATATTATAAAAAAATAGTAACATATCATAAAAATACATTATAATGAATTATAAAGAACATTAATAAGTTGTAAATAAAAATAAAAATTACAAAACTATTGAGAATTATATTGTATTTTTATATTTTTTTTATCTTGAGATGCTAGGATGAAATGATTCATATAATTTAAGAGTATTTAAAATTTATTTTTTCATTTATAAGTGAATTTTTATTTTATTTAATAAATGATAATGTCATTTTATAATTTTTATTCATAATATTATATTATTGTGAGTTTTTATTTATTTTATTCAGTTGTTTTATTTTTTATGGGAATACTCGATATGTATTAATCTTCATATTTTTTTTCTATATATATATATGGACATATAGATATATGGAAGATATTTATATTGCTTTAGCAGAACATCTCTTCGCTATAGAAGCAGTAATAAATGACCATTCAAAGTAACTTCCTGCTCATGTGGAAAATTGTAGAAATATAGTATTTTTTTCTCTCTTTAAACATCATTGCTGGCCATATTTTAGATATTTGTTGAAGTTGTATGCCTATATATAAATAGTTGTATAACTATATATAAATAATTGTATAACTTTATAACACTCTATATAATTAAATATAACTATATTTGTAAGTATGTATACAAATATGTAAATCTATATATTTATTTATAACTTTATATATTTATGTATAAGTATTTGTATGAATTTATCTATATAAAACTATATGTTTAACTATATAAAAATTTTTATAGTTATATATACTATATGTATAATAACATATAACTATAAATAATTGTATCTTATTATATGTATTACTATAAAAGCTTTATACCTAACTATATTTAAATATTAAAATTAACAACATATATTTAATATACATTTTTATATATTAGTATTCAAAAATGTATTTTAGTATATCCATACCTATACATAACTATATGTATAAATATATGAAATTATATGAACAAATATATATACATACATGTATAAATATAAGTTTAACTATACATGTAACTATATGTATAATCACATGTAACTCTATTTATAATTACATGTATAATAACATACAACATCATATTTAATTATATGTGTATAACTATATATAAATATTTGTAAAACTAAATAAAAGTTTATATAATTAAATATAACTATATTTTTAACTATTTATACATATATGTATACATATATGTAAATCTATATATTTATTTATAACTTTGTATATATTTATGTATAACTAAATATAACTAATATATATATATATATATATATAATTAATTGTTTAAGAATATATAATTTTTTATAACTATATATATTATATGTATAATAACATATAACTATACATAATTTTATATTATTAATGTATAACCTATATTTAAATATATAGTTATTAACAACATATATTTAATATACATTTTTATATATTAGTATAAAAAATGTAATTTAGTATATCCATACCTATACATAACTATATGTATAAATATATGAAATTATATGAACAAATATATATACATACATGTATAAATATAAGTTTAACTATACGTGTAACTATATCTATAACTACATGTAACAATATTTATAATTATATGTATAAAAACATACAATACAATGTTTAACTATATGTGTATATCTATATATAAATATTCTTATAACTATAAATAACTTTATATAAATAAATATAACTTTATTTTCAATTATGTATGCATATATGTATACATATATGTAAATCTATATAATTGTTTATAATTTTGTATACATTTATTTATATTTAATTATAACTACTTGTATGCATATATCTATATACAATTATATGTTTAACTATATGTAACTATTTATAACTACATTTACTATATGTATCCTAACATGTAATTATATATGGGATAATATTAATTTATTGAACTAATTTGAAATTAAATGGCATAAGATAAAATATCAACAATATGTAAGCACATATAATGAGAGTGTCCATTGATCATGCTCATATATGGTATAATACAAATAAGGGTCGTACTCTTACCTAATCTCAGCCCTTGGGCCTCAGGCTCAAATATGAACTTATGTATGCTAAAAGATGTAATATTTGATAGGTTTATATAAAAGAAATTTTATTTTCTTTTATATAATTTTTCATTCTAACATTGCACTCTCTGTGTCTCTCTCTCTCCCTCTCTAATTCTTCCTGTCACTCTATTCCTCTTTTCTTTATGTGTCACACACTCTCTCTTGTTATTTTCTTGCTCTCCTTTCTTGCTTGTTCTCTCCCCCCCCCCCTCACTCTCCCTCTTTCTCTCTCTCTCTCTCTCTCCCTCACTCTCCTTCTCTCTCTTCCTCTCTCACTCTCTCTCTCTTTCCTTCTCTCTCCCTTTCACCAGTTCTCTCCCCCTCTATCTCTCCTCCTTCTCTCATTCCTTCTCTCTCTCTCTCTCACATAGTCTCCCCATTTCTCCGCCCTTCTCTCTCTCCCCCCACCTTATCTCTCTCTTTCTCCCACTCCTCCTTCAAACATTAAATGTCTCTATTTTGCTTTCCTTTCTTTTGCATTATCGTACTTTGCACTCTTTATCTAGTATAACAGTGATATCTTTTAATCTTTATCGTGCTAAAAATTGCTTTATCTATTAATGTAGATTCTGCAAATGCATTGCCTCGATATTCACGATATTTAATTTTTAAATATTCATCTATAAGTAATTTTATATAATTATTTGTATATTTTGAAGTAATAGAATATTTTTTTATAATAATGATTGGGCATTATATTTTGTCAATAAAATAGGGCAAAATGAGCTCAGATAGTCAGTGGATGTACAGAAGGTTATTTATGGATTTTTGATTTAAGTTTTTTTGACTAGGCTTGAAACTTTCAACAATTTTGCATGTAGTCAATCGAGATTGATGGATGGAGAAAAAATTAAGTGTCCATGTAATCATCGTAAGTGTCATAATATCTCTTTTCGTGATCCAACCACTATAAGATATCATTTGGCTAAATATGGCTTTATGCCAAATTATTTTGTTTGGATTTATCATGGGGAAAGTACAATGGCTCTGAATATTGACCAAAATGAGAGTATTGAATCATTTGCATGTGGTGAAAAATCATCAAACACATACCATAGAATGATTATAGAAGTTGCTGGTGCTGACTTCAATATGGATTACATGGATGAACTACCTAATCCTGAAGCTCAGAAATTTTATGAAATGCTTAAAGCTGCAGATAAAGAGTTGTGACCTGGTTGTAAAACACATTCGCAATTATCACTTGTGTCTCAACTAATGAGCATTAAGTCGGAAAATCATATGCCTGAGAAATTATTTGATCAGATGACAGAACTGATGGACATTATTCCGGATAATAATTTGATCACAAATAACTTTTACAACACTAAGAAGTTACAATGAGGGATGGGTCTACCAGTGGAAAAAATTGATTGTTGTTTAAATGAATGCATGTTATATTGGGGTGGTGATAGTGATTTAATTATCTATAAGTTGTGTGACCATCCTCGATTTAGGAAAGCACCTCATGTTGTAGATACGCAACAAAAATTGAAGGTTGTCTTTAAGATGTATTATTTTCTATTAATTCCTTGATTACAGAGACAATATGCATCAAATGCTATAGCAAATGATATGAGGTGGCATTCCGAGCATGAGGTTGAAGAATGGGCAATGTGTCATCTATCAGATTCACCTTCTTGGAAGCATTTTAAATATATACATCAATATTTTGTAGCAGAAAGTCGAAATGTGAGATTGTGTCTCTGCACTGATGAATTTCAGCCATTTGGGCAATCTGGACAACAGTCTTCAACATGGCCAATGATAGTGACACCTTATAACTTGCCTCTGTGGTTGTATAAAAGGAGTAATATATATTTTTGTCAATATTGGTTTCAGTTCCAAAAAATCCAAAAGAAATGCTGGATGTTTTCTTACAGCCTCTTATTGCAAAGTAAAATCATTTATGAGATGTTGGCAAGAATACATATGATATCTCAAAGAAGAAAAATTTTATTATGTGGGCAGCCCTTATGTGGATGGTAAGTGACTTTCCTGCATATTCATTGTTGTGTGCCTGGAGTACTGCAGGACGATTCACATGTCCGTATTGCATGACAAATTCAGATACATTTACCCTCAAATTTAGTGGTGAACAGTGATTTTTTGAAAACCATCATAAGTTTCTGCCTACGAATCATCCATTTCGAAGAAATAGAACTATATTTCGAAAAAATAAAACTGTGATGACAGTTGCACCAGCAATTCATTCAAGAGATGATATTATTATAGAGATTCATAGTTTGGGTTTAAAGAAGGCAACTTAAAAGGATGCTACTAGAAGTAATGGACCAATAGGCAAATATTTGGATGGAGGAAATGTAGTATAATTTGGGACTTGCCATATTGGAAGTCCAATTTAATTCATCATAACTTATATGTAATGCATATATAAAAAAAATGTTTTTGACAATGTTTTCAACACTATCTTTAATGTAGATGGAAAAACAAAAGACACTTTAAAATCAAGACAAGAGCTGAATGATAACTATTGGCATCCTGAATTGAAACTGAATGAGGAAACAAGAAAATTCTCTAAAGCTTGCTACACACTTGATAAGAATGCAAGACAAATATTATGTGAATGAGTTAAAAATTTGAAATTTCCTGATGGATATGTGTCAAATATGGGTAGATATGTGGATATGAAGAATCTTAAGTTATTTGGAATGAAAAGACATGACTGTCATGTATTTATGCAGAGATTAATACTAATTGCATTCCATGAATTACTTCTCCTAAGTGTTTGGAAGGTCCTTACAGAACTTAGTTTGTTTTTCAAACAGCTAACTGCAACCACAATCAAAATAGATGACATGGAGAGGCTGGAGAATGACATTTCACTTATTATTTGAAAGCTTGAACGAATATTCCCACCAAGTTTTTTTGACTCAATGGAGCATTTGCTGGCCCTTTTAGCATATGAAGTAAGGATTGTAGGGCAAGTGCAATTTAGGTTGATGTATCCTTTTGAGAAGTAAATACATATAATTTGCTGTGTTTTATTATTTTGTACTTTAAGTAATATTGTAATTTAATCAAATTGAAACCTAACATTGTGGTTGTAGGTATCTTTGTAAGTTGAAATTGAATGTTAGAAACAAGGCAAAAGTTGAAGGTTCAATTTGCAATGCATATTTAGTAGTAGAAGCATCATCATTTTGTTCTAATTATTTTGATGATCATGTCAATACAAAAAATAAAAATGTGCCACTGAATTATGAAGGTCATGTGATGGTAGAAGATGATATGTGGACAAACTATATATCTTCAAGCACACTGGAAAAGCATTTGGAAGAGCAATGAAAAGATGTATGATAGATGAAGAGTACGAAGCAACCCGAAGCTACGTTTTACTTAATTGTGAGGAGGTTGCACCATACATTGAGTATCTATACACAAAATGGTTGCAGGTTTAATCATAGTTTAATTTTATGTTTAATAGGAATTATTAAAAATTGATATACATTTTTCTCTCTCTTTTTATATTTGTGTAGTATTTATGTTGAGCAGTTAAAATATAGGCAACCAGCAATTTCCAGCAATGATGTCGATTATATGCTAGAAACTAAATTTGTGATTTGGTTCAAAAATTATGTAAGAATTATTAAGTTTTAAATTTTTAAATTATTTAATTTATTATTATCTTTTATTTGTTAATATCAATTTTTTAATTTGTCACAGGCATTTGATCCTTCAAATGGAGATTCAAATATTTTTATTCAGAATCTAAGTAAAGGCTCATTTTGATATGTGACAACCTATCCTGGGTATTTTTTTAATGGATATAAATTTCACAATCGGGCACGGTTCTTCTAAAATAATAATGAATAGTGGTGTATGCATTAAAGGCACATGATATAGTGCAGATGAAATTGATTATTATGGTCAACTCAAAAAAGTTATTGAGTTTGAGTATCCTAGACTCGAAATTATATGATTGTATTATTTAAGTGCTAGTGGTTTGACCCTGCACCAAATGTGGGTAAAAAGATTCATTCAGATTATAAGCTAGTAAATATTAACCATAAACATAAATATAATCAATATGAGCCATTTATTATGGCAGTTCAAGCCACTCATGTATATTATTGTACATATTCGAGTTTATCTCGTGAAAAAAGAGATTGGTGGATGATTTGCAAGATCAAAGCTCAATCAAAATTTGAAGTATCAATATCGCAACAAAGAAGTGCAGACTTCAAAATTACACCGGCATTCCAGAAAGATGACATAAATAATATTGAGCCTTTGAATGTAGATGAAGATCAAGAAAATTAATGTGACTCAAATGGTGGCACAATAGAAATTGGAGATGATCAATTTCTATCTGAAGATGAGTTCGAACTTCTATTGGAATCAGACAAAATATCAGAAGATCCATTGGAGGATGACAGTGATGCCGATAATTAAATTGTTATACTTTTATTATAAATTTAAACTATCAAAGATGTTTTATATTTTTTTGAAATCTATCGGTGTGTTTTATTCAAAAATACATGCTTGTTCATCATATCTCTATTTTTTGTTCTTTGTTTTATTTTGTACAGTAGATTTGCACCTAAAGGATGTGGTCGTGGTGGACGTGGATGTGGACATAGAAATGAACCAAATTTATCTAGTATGTTACATCATGCTAAAAAATATATACCATCTCATAGCCACCATATCTAGACTTCAACATCACAATCACCATCTCCATTTCTATCACCATCGCCATCATTGAGACCTCTACTATCACCTTTATCAGATGCAACCTACCACCGATTATGCTTCCTACACATACTTTTGATCCATCTCTATCTTCTACACAAAATTTTACACCGATTATTCCCCCATTTACAATACCAATGACATCATCAAACACTGTGCCATCCTTTGCAGTCAGTACAAAGTTAGGAATTGAATTTGTGGGTGAGAGGTAAAAGAAATATGTAAAAATGACTTGAAAAAAAAATTTTGATGTTACTGTCAGTGGTTTTATTATATTGTTATAATTTGTTTGTTTTCTATGCTATTTAATTATTTGTACAGTTTTATTCTATCTCACAAGTGTTCGACTATAATTACAAAGGATTTCAAGAAAATGGCTGGTGTTAAAGCTTTCTCCTGGAAGATAGTTTCTGAATCGACAAAGGAGTCATATTTTAATGACTTTCAGGTAAAAATAACAAGATAAAAGAATTGAAAAATAATTATCTAATTACTTAACTTTTATGGTGGTTATTATTCAAGCAGTAAAAAATTATGTTCTTGTTGTTGATATAAATTCTTTTTTCATTTTTCTATTTATAGAATTAGTGTACATGGGCACCCAAATTTGATAAAAAGATAAAATCATTATGGGAGATCAAAGCTACTCAACCATATTCTAATTTTGTCTATAAATTAAAGAAAATGAAAAAAAAGCCTGATTTTATATCTGAGGAAGACTAGCCCAAGTGGCTTAATTATTGTGAGGAGCCAGATGTGAAAAAAAAATCAGATATTGCCAGCGGAAATCGATGAAGTGAGGTTGCTGGACTAGGTACAGGAATCTGTCGACACACCGGAGGTACAAAGTTGAGCATTGAGCATGCTCGAGATTTGGTACAAATTTAAAATTCTAAACATTTCTATATTTTGTGGTTGTCCTAATAGTCCAATAAATATAATCTCTGCATAGTTTTATTAATTTTGTTAAATTTTTTTATCATTTGTTTTTTATGACTTAATAAAAATATATTCTAGGCTGGAGAATTAGGTTGAGATCCAAAGTTTTATGAGATTTTCAGGAAGATGCATGTGAAGAAAGTGGATGGTCAGTATGTTGACAACAAGTATCAGATGATTGCTGTAAGAAATTGTTATATTAATTAGACTTTATAAAACTATAGTACATTATAAAAATTGTTTTGAATGCAAAATATGTATTTTATTTTTTGTAAATCTAGAATAGTTTTTATCTCTATTTTATCTCATGACCTAATGGAGGAATGTGTGACAGCTGCACATCAACAAGTTGAGGATTCTATGGATCATCAACCAATTGACTAGGATCCTATTTATTTGGAGACAATAGAAGGTTGAAAGAAGTAGCGAGTGTATGGAATCGGCTCTAAGGGATTGGCATTTTGTTGTAGCAGTCATGCTTCTAATTCATTTGTCTCAGTAATGGTGGATGAGGCCATCGAACAACAAGCACTAGAAACAAATGAACGTATTCTAGATATGGAGACTGAAATGGAAAATAAGGATGAGCACATAATTAATTTGATGGAAGAAATGCAAGAAATTTAATAAATTAAAAAAGCAATGCAATAGCAAATGTCCTATATGGAGTCACAGTTAGCGGCATTGGTGCATTAGATAGCATTCTGAGATCTAGCTGGGAATCCTCGCAGGAGAGATTAGCATTCCCTACAAATTATGAGAATGATTAAGTATGAGAATTATTTCTAAACTGTTATTTATTTTTTCAATGTGTAGAAAATAATTATGATATTTTTTTGCAATTTTCAATTTTTTTTATTCTGGTTTTGTTATTTGTTTTTCCAATAAACCAAATTATGAATCTTTGTAGGACACATTATGTGAGAGAAAAAAAAATCTTGATTCAAAGCATTTTGACATTACCACGGTCCTTCTAATGCTTGGGTCCCACATTTACCGATTTTAGCTTTATCAAAAAGAGGGCTAGCTTATCTTTATTATTCTAAAAATATTTTATTTTTGCACTCTCTTTATCTCTAAACATAATTGCTGGACATCTTTTGGATTTTTGTTGAAGCTGTATGACAATCAACTTTAATTTTTGTTTGTTCATGTCTATAATATTTGTTTTTATATATCTGTGAATATGTTTTTGTGGCTCTGAATTTTTTGGGTCGAGTTTTAGCCTATTATAGGAATGTAAAAGCCTATATTCAGTAGTGGTAGCAATGGCAGCAACGGGAGCGATGGTAGCGATGGTAGTGGCGGTAGTGAAAATGACAGTGGTGGCGGTGGCAGTAGCAGCAACAGTGGAAGTAGGAGTAGTGGCAGCAAGAGCGGCGGCGGCAGCGGCGGAAGCACCAGTAGCACCGGCAGCACCAGTATCACCGACAATAGTGGTAGAGGCGACATCAACGTCAGCACTGGTAGCACCGGTAGCAGTAGTGGTGGCAGTTGTGGCTGCGGTGGCAGTAGGGGTAGCAGTAGCCATGGCGGCAGTGGCGGCGGTGGCGGGGGCGACAACGGCAGCACCTGCAGCTACAGCAGCAGCAGTGGCAGCACCTGCAGCTACAGCAGCAGCAGTGGCAGCACCAGCGGCAGCACCAGCAATGGTAGCAGTAGCAGTGTAGAAGCTGTAGTGGCAGAAGCTGCAGCGGCAACGGCATTGGTAGTGGTAGAGGCCATGGCAGCGGCAGTAGCGGTAGGAGCAGCTGCGGTAGCGGGAGTAGCAGCCACGGCAACAAATGCGGTATATACATATGCATATAGTCAGTATATACGTACATATAATACTAAAGTATTTTATGTGCATATATACTGAGTATATTAATGTACTCAGTATATATGTTCGCATAATACTTCAGTTTATATGTACATATACAACAGTAATCTATGTATGAGTGAAATACTAGTATATATGTACATATTTACTGCAGTAATATATATTTATCAAAACATAGTTTTTTTTATTTATTTTTATTTGATTTGGTGGTTTAAATTTCGTGCAGATATGGTACTGCATTGTTTCCCATACGAAGCTTATATATTTCAACAAACATGATGCATCGTGACTTAGACAGCATTTTTGCAGTTGAAAGTTGGTGATCGAAGGAGTAAAAGGATAGAAAGTAATGTTAATGCATTGATAGATTATACTTTATGCATAGTCGATAGATACATTGATTAATAAGATGTAATATAATTTTTAATATTTTTTTTTTGTTTTAGTTATTTTAAACATTGTTTAGAATAAGTTATTAAATGAATTTTTTAAGTTTAATTTAAAATTTTCATTTATAGTTTTTGTTTTTATTAAATTTAATTTAAAAAGATTAAATTATTTAATTAAATTTTTGTTGAAACTATATGACAATCAACTATAATTTTTGTTTGTTCATGTCTATAATAACTGATTTTATATATCTGTGAATATGTTTGTGTTTCTCCAAAATTTTTGGGTAGAGTTTTAGCCTATAATATGTATGTAAAAGCCTATTATCATCAGAAGTAGTAGCGACGGAGGCGACGGCGATGGTAGCGGCGGTAGAGGTGGCGGTGGTAGCAGTGGGGGCTGTAGCGGCGGCATCAGAGGCAGAGGCAATGGCAGCAGCAGCTGCTGCACCAGAAGCAATAGTGGTAGTGGCGGTAGCTATGGCGGCACTGGCAGCGACTGTAGTAGAGGCCAAGAAGGTAGCGGAAGAAGCGGCAGCATCAGTGGTAGTGGGGCAGCGGCGACATCAATAGCAGCATCCGCAGCAGCGGGAACAACGGCAGCATCGGTAATGGCTGCACCAGAGGCAGCGGAGGAAGTGGCAGTGGTGGCAGCTGCGTCATCAATGGCAGGAGTGGCAGGAGCAGCAACAGCGGTAGCAACTATAGCGGTGGCAGTGGAGGTAGCAGTAGCATCAATGGTAGAGGCGGTTGCGTTGGCAGTGGCGGCAGCACCGGTAGCAGCCATAGTGGTAGGGGCGGTAGTGATAGTGTGAGCAGTAGGGGTGGCAGTGACAGTGTGAGCAACAGGGGCATCATTGACAGTGTGAGCAGCAGGAACGGCAACAAATGTGGTATATACGTACGTATATAGTCAGTATATATATATACTGAGTATAAATATACTCGGTATATATGTACGTATAATACTGCAATTTATATGTACAAATACTATAGTAATATATGTATGAGTGAAATGCTAGTATATATATATATTTTTGCTATAGTAATATATATTTATCAAAACATAGTTTTTTAATTTATTTTGATTTGATTTAGTGGTTCAAATTTCTTACAGATGTGGTATCGTATTGTTTCCTATACGAAGCTTGTATAAGTGAAAAAATTTTTCAACAAACATGAAGCAGTGTGACTCAGACAGCTTTTTCGCAGCGGAAAGTTGGTGATCGGAAGAGTAGAGGGAGAGAAAATAATATTAATTCATTGATAGATTATATTTTATGCATAGTCGGTAGATACATTGATTACAAAGATGTAATATAATTTGTGTTATTTTTTTAGTTATTTAAAAAATTGTATTAGAATAAGTTGTTAAATGAATTTTTTTTGTTTAATTTAATATTTTCATTTATAGTTTCTGTTTTTATTAAATTTATTATAAAAATATTAAATTATTTAATTAAATTTTAGTTTAAACTATATGACACTCAAATCTAATTTGTGTTTGTTCATGTCTATAATAGCTATTTTTATATATCTGTGAAAATGTTTGTGTGTCTCCGAATTTTTTGGGTAGAGTTTTAGCATATTATAGGTATGTAAATGCCTATTATCAGTAGCTGTAACAGTGCCAGTGGCGGCAACGATGACATTGGCGGCAGCAACGACAGAGGTGTGGTGGTGGCAGCGGGGGCTGTAACGGCAGCATCGGAGGTAGAGGTGACGACAGTAGTTGCGGCTGCACCAGAAGCAATGGTGGCCGCGATGGTGGCAGCGGCTGTAGCACCAGCTGCACCAGAAGAAGTGGCAGCACCAAAAGTAGCGGCAGCAATAGTAGACACGGCAACGGCAGTAGCTGTGGCAGTAGTAACAGCTGTGGCAGCAGCGACAACGGTGGCAGTGGCAGCTATGACATGCAACGGCAACACTTGCAGTGGGGCAGCAAGGGCAGCTTCCCCTGTGGCTAGCGGCGGCAGCCACGGTGGTGGTAGCAGTGATAGTGGCGGCGGCAGTGGCAGCAGCAACAGTAGTAGTGGTATTGCCAGCAACAGCGGCAATAGAAGCAGCGGCAGGAGCAACAGCGGAAGTAGCAGCAACATCACAAAATGAGATATATACGTACGAATAAAGTCAGTATATATGTACATATAATACTACAGTATTTTATGTACATATATACTGAGTATATTTGTACTCAATTTATATGTACACATAATACTACTATTTTTATGTACATATACTGCACTAATATATGTACGAGTGAAATGCTAGTATATATTTACATATATACTGTAGGATTAAATATGTATCAAAACATAACTTTTTTTTAATTTGACTGAGTGGTTTAAATTTCTTACAGATATGATACTGCATTATTTCTCATACAAAGCTTCTATAAGTGATAAGATTTTTCATAAACATTATGTGCCTTGACTCGGATAGCTTTGTCGCCGTAGAAAAATAATGATCGAAGAAGCAGATGGAGAGAAAGCAATGTCAATGAATGGATATATTATACTTTATGCACTGTTGGTAGATACATTGATGAATAAGATGAAATAAAAGTTTGTTATTTTTTTGTTTCAATTATGTAAATATTGAATTTAAATAATATATTAAATGATTTTATTTTTTGTTTATGATAAATTATTTATTGTTTCAATTTTTATTCAATTTGATATAAATATATTAAATTATTTGGTTAAAAATTTTAAAATAAATTAAATTCTGAAATTATTTTTGAAATTAAAATAGCTAGGGAAAATCCCTTGCTAAATTAACAAGGGAAAAATCCCTTTCTAATTTAGTTAGGGAATTTCCCTAGCTAATTTAGCTAGGGAAATATTAAAATTAGCGATGGATATTTCGTCGCTAAATTTATTTAGCTAGGGACTATATCCGCCACTAAAATTTATAGACCAACACATTAGCTAGGGAATCATCTGTTATTATTTTTGTTTAGCGACGGAATATCTCGTTTATCTTGCTAATTTCGCTAGGGAATTTGTCTTTTTTAGCAAGTGATTTTTCCATCCCTAACTTTTTAGCTAGGAACATTTTCGATCACTAAAATTTAGCAAGAAATACTTTAGATCGGAAATCGATCCATCAGTAATCCATCGCTATCTTCCGTTTAGCGATGGAAAAAGCCCATTTAGCTAGGGAATTGTCTCTAGCCACACGAGATTTTTCTTATAGTGAATGGGAACATAGTTGATAATGAGCACTACTTTTCATCCACAAACAGACGGTCAATCAGAAAGAATCATACAAGCCTTGGAAGATATGTTGCGAGCATGTTCCCTAGATTTCAAGGGTAGTCGAGAAAAATATCTACATTTAGTTGAGTTTGCCTATAATAATAGTTATCAGGCAAGTATCCAAATAATTCCATATGAAGCATTGTATGGAAGACAATGTCGATCTCTAGTTTGTTGGGCTAAGGTGGGAGATAGATCCATCATGGGTCTAGATGTGATTAGAGATACCTTAGAAAAAGTAGATTTGATATGACAACATCTTCTTACAGCTCAAAATCGACAGAAAAGTTATGTTCTAGACGAAAGTGACCTGTAGAATTTGAAGTGGGAGATCATATTTTCTTGAAAGTGATGCCAAAAATGGGGAGTAATCAGATTTGACAAGCATGATAAGTTATCACCAAGATATATTGGGCCTTTCGAAATACTCAAGGTGGGTTTGGTTGCTTATCGATTAGCATTACCACCACATTTATTTGGAGTCCACGATATATTCCATGTCTCTATGCTTAGAAAATATATTCATGATCTAACTCATGTAATGGATTGGGGTGAACTCGTTATTGATCCAGATTGAATATTTAAAGAAATGCCAGTGTGTATCATTATTAGTCGAAGTTTTACGATGCAAAACTATGAGGCTAGTAAAAGTGTATGGCAGTATCAAGGAATAGAAAAAGCAACATGGGAACGCGAAGACACGATACATGTCGCTCATCCTTTTTTTATTTGAAAATGAAGATATCTGTTTTAGTAATTTAATAATTATTTAACTTTAGAATATGGTCATAATTGTAAATTTGTATTTGTGAGAATTTTGGGATGAAATTCTTTAAGGATGAGAGAATGTGAAATCCCGTAAAAAAAATGAAGAAATAAATAACATGATTTGTTTTGGAAAAAAAAGGGGAAAATAGTAATTTTACAATAAGAAAAAAAAAACTAACAATTTTAGAATCTTGATGATACAATAGATTTCATTATTGAAATCATCTTGAAAAATATAGCGACGGTGACAAATTTCGTCAAATTCTGAGCAAGTCAGAATTTTATTATTTTTTTAATTTATTTAAATAATTATTAGAATAAATAAATAAATTTAAAAAAAAATGAAAATGAGAAGACCATACCACGACACTAGCATGTGGATGCGCATGCGTGTTCCAGGCATCTGACAAAAAAAATGTAAATAAATAATACTTTTTTAAAATAAAATAAAAAAAATAAAAATAAAAAAATGTCGGGAATCTAGAAAACGGGATGATGCCTGACGAGGAAAGAAAAAAATAAACTTCTGGAGCGAGAGAGAGAGAGAGAGAGTCACTATACGATAAAAAAATATAAACGATCTGTTGATTTTCTTTTGATCGTAACAGATTATTCTGGAGTCAGAATAGAATAGTCCAAGAAATAAAATTATTCTATGTGATGAGATCTTTAGTTTGATATCAAATTTATAAAGTTTTTGTGAAATTTTTCAAAAGGTAGTGGTTTTCTCCCATCAGAATTTCTTTTTATTTAAAGGTCATAAATGATCATGTTTTATATTTCAATTTGAATTATTAAAAATATAATTGGAAATGGTTAATTGGTAAAAAGTTTCTATGTTCGTTTAGTAAAATTTTGTGCAGGTGAATTGGGTTTGGATTGTTATAGCTGTGTTTGAAACATCGTTTAATCGTAAATGGCATAATTGTATTTCATATGCACAAGAACATTCTATATACATGGGTGGGTGCATGATATATATATATATACACACACACACACACACATATAAAGGTATATGGATTGTATTTAGTGAACTCAAATTGGGACAATGTCCAGGTAGAGTTGCACGGTATTTTTTCTGGAGCGTGACTATTATAAATTTTCAAACTCGAATTGGGACAATGTCTAGGCTGAGTACACGATAGTTTTTAGAAAATATCCAAGGAAAAAAAAATATTTTATCGGAGAAATGTCCAATATGTTTTTCATATGAGGTTCATATTTCTCAGAGTAAATCCATAAAAATCATATTTTATTCAGAGAAATGTCCAATATGTTTTTCGGAGGAGGTTCATATTTTTCGGAATAATTCCGAAAAAATAAATATTTCTATAGATATATATATACATATATTTACGTGTGTGTGTGTGTGTGTGTGTGTGTGTGTATAAAATGTCACACTTAGCTTCGGCATGTGTGAGGGAATTGATAGGACTTAGGAAAATAGGCATATAAATATTTCATCCTTAATTGCATTCATATAAACATTATATTTGAATCGGTGTTGATATATAAATGATATTTTACGTGCACTTAGGTAGAGAGTAACTCTGTAGGAGTTCATCTCTACTAAGCTTTGCTCACTCCGTTACAGGATCCCTTTCAGGTACAGGACCAGGGCAGATGATAGATCCATATGTGGGATCACACGTGTGAAGAAAGGCCAGTTATGGCTTAAATAATATGTTGTGTATTTTTTTTATTCTGCTTAGCAAATAAAATGGGAAAAAAATGTATGGTACATTTGAGAAAATTTTATTTTATTGCACATTGTATTGTGTGATGTTAGAATGGGACCCCTAGGCGATGAGGTATCACAAAAGCTTTCTTGGACACATGAGTTTTTATAGAAAATTTCTTTATAACTTTTTGAAAATAGCTAAACTATTATGTAAATTATTGGAAAAGAATATCATTTTTAAATTTGATCAAGCTTATATAATAGTATTTGATGCACCAAAAAACTTTTGAAATTTAATTTTGATTCCTCCATGATGGGAGGAATCATTCCTCATAATGTGTGATGTGAGTGCATATGACTTGGAAATTCTATTGAGACAGAAGCATAATATAATTTTTAAATAAATCTTTTATGCAAGTAATAAATTAAATGAATACCAAGTGAACTACACATTGATAGAAAAAATTATCAGCTGTAATTTTCTTGTGTGGCAAATTTTGACCATACAACCTTTGGAAAAAAAGTGGTCATTTATATGGGTCATGCAATATTGTGATTCAAATTCTCCAAGAATCTAATCTCAAAATTAATCAATCATTTATCATGGTTAGAACTTTGAGAGAAAAACATAAAAAAGGAATAAATTTTTGAAAATTTTTTGGATGAGTAAATTCTAAAAGGAAAGATTATACTTCCATGGTATGCTGATTTTATGAACTATTTAGTATATGGTGTTTTACCTCCATTTCTCACTTCTAATCAAAAAAAAAATTATTTATGATGTGTAATATTATATATGGGTTAATTCATTGTTGTTTAAAAGATAAGCTAATCAAATTATAAGGCAATGCATTACCGAAGATGGTAACAAACAATTATTCTGAAAATATCATTCATCACCATGTTGAGGGTATTTTTGGAAAATAAAATAACTCAAAAAATCTTGCAATTTAGTTTTTTTGGTCAACATTATTTCATGATTACAAAGCATGGTAAAAAGTTATGATAGATGCCAATGATGGGGGATTATATCTAGACAAAATGAAATGCTATAGATAGATATTTTAGAAGTAGAAATATTTGATGTAAGGGATATACATTTTATGGGTCATTTTCCAATATCTTGTGAAAAAGAATATATTATATTGGTAGCTGTTTATGTATCAAAATGGATTAAAGTTGTAGTAATGTAGAAAAAAGAATATATTTTATGGGGGATTATATCTAGACAAAATGAAATGCTATAGATAGATATTTTAGAAGTGGAAATATTTGATGTAAGGAATATACATTTTATGGGTCATTTTCCAATATCTTGTGAAAAAGAATATATTATATTGGCAGCTGTTTATGTATCAAAATGGATTAAAGTTGTAGTAATGTAGAAAAAAGGCATGAGAAGCATTTTGGAATTCTTGCACAAAAATATTTTCACTCAATTTGGAGAATAATGGTGCAACATAAGTGTTGAGGAAGACTATTTATCAATAGAATATTTTAAGCATACTAAGAATGGTATGGAACTAAACCTAAAAAATGGACTCATATATTATCCACAAGTAAATTGGCAAGTAGAAATCTCAAATTGGGAGATAAAAAAAAATCTTGGAGATAACAATGAATCAATATCACAAGGATTGGTTTCGATGTTTGGAGGAAGCATTATGGGGTTATATAATGACTTTGAAGACACCATTGGGAATTTTACTCATTTAACTTATTTTTGGAATGTTTTATCATTTATCCATTAAACTTGAATATAAGGCATGGTGTACAATCAAGAAGATGGATCATGATTTAAAGGATGCTAAGGAAAGATGAACCCTTACAAATGAGCAAATTAGAAAAGATGAAAAATGAAACATATAATCGACCACATATTTATAAATATAAGACAAAACAATGAGATAACAAGAATTAAAAAAAAAAATTATTTCAGGCTTAGAGAAAATGTATTAATATTTAATTCATGATTGAAGTTATTTTCTAGGAAGTTGAAATCTAGATTAAACAACCCATTCAAAATAATATGTATACAATCTTATGGAGCTATGACCATGAAGTCAAAATGTGGAGAGAATTAAAGATGAATGGTATAGAGAAACATTACAAGGCAGAGATAGAGTTGATGGAGGAGAAACTCAAATGCAAAGTCATAGTTGTACACAATGATGTGACTTTGGGGTTCTAGAATAAAAAAGAACAAAATTAAATTAGAAGATAAAGTTTTGGTTGTGCTTTAAACTATGACTTTAGTAATATAGAATGAAAATATCCAAGAAAAGCTTAAAGACAAAGTCATGATTATGCTAAACACCATGACTTTAGTGTTATAAAATGAATTAGTCTATCTAATGCTTAAAGATAAGGCCATGACTTTGCACATCACATTGAATTTGGAGTTACAGAAAGATAAGGGAAAGAAAAGAGGTGCAAGAAAAAACCATAGCCATTCATAGTACCACAACTTTTGAATTACAGAAAGTAAAAGAAAAATATAATCTTAAAGGCAAAGCCATGGTAGTACTCAACACCATAGCTTTGAGTATTTAGAAGGAAAAGGGAGAATAGAGCATAGAATAAGAAGCCACGAGGTTTATTTAAGTTGTGCCACCATAACTTTGAAAGTCTAGCTATGAATAATAAATGTATCATTGCTTGGGAGGCAACCCAAGAACTTTTTTTTCATGTGTGATGTAAAACTCAAACCCTACCACAACTATAGATAAGTCCACTTGAAGTTTCTTTACTAATATTAGACCCTATGATTTTTAAACCTAGTCATTAGAATTCATTATGATCATATTTGTTTATTATTCTAGTTGGGAAGTTATTTTTTAGGGATGAGTACTTCTTTTAGAGTAAGAGTTTGTTTAATATTTAATTTCCTGAAAATTTTTAGCATATTTTAGTAATTGATAATTGTGTGTATGTATAGAAATAGGGTGGATTTGTGTTGATTTCAAAATTTTGAGGTGTTATAGAAAACTTTGATGAATATTTATAAAATTAGTAAGTTTTTAGAGGTATTTAGTAGAGGATATGAGCCTATAAGTTCTTTATAGTTTTGACATTCATTATAGGCTAATTTCTATCTAAATAGTCATAAAAATATCTTGTGTGTCATGACTATACCCTCTTATTAGCATAATCTTTTAAATATATGACACTTTATCAATGGATGTGTTATTATGAAGTCATTATCATACCTAGCTCATAAAATTTTAATGGCCATGATATTACTTCTTTGTCATAACAATTAAATACCATATTAATATTCAAGGTTGCAACTAATTTTATAGAGATATGACTTTATCTTTATATGGCTTGGTAGTTTCAAGTCAAAATTGTGGCTTTTTCTAAAAGTCATGACTTTTGAGCTACAAAAAAAAATAAAGAGCTACAAGTACTCACGCCAAAGTCGAGGTAATTATTCAAAGTCATAACTTTTGGGTCATATATATTATAAAAGATATTACTCAAGTATAGTCATTTCTAAGGCCAGAACTATTTCCTTTAAATGAAGGCATAGTTGTGACTTGTATTCATAAGCTAAATGAAAGTATTGCAACTATTTCACAACATCATGCCCATATACTTAATAAGAAGGATAAATGCTTAAAGTCATGGCCTCTACATAGCACTACAACCATTTAATAATGTTGGAAGATATCACACCCCCATGGCCACTTCATAGCACTGTGGCCATATATAGACTACATATGATGAAGAGACAAAACCACAACCATTTTACAAAGTCATAAAATGACTATGACTTGGGCCTAATCTTTCCGTAACACAAAGATGACTTTGTGTTACGGAAAGATTAGGCCCAAGTCATAGTCTTGTGTTACAGAAAGATCAACATGTCAAATAGAGTTACAACATGTTCTAAAGTTATTGGGTAATTGTGCTTCCACGGGTAGTGAGATTAAGAAACAGAAAACAACAAAAAACACATAAACAAGCAATATATATATATCCCAATCCAACAGCATCCACGACAGAATAAAAAACGAGAAATCAACACAGGAAATAACGTGGTTCGCTAGTCGCTCAGTACGACTAGCTACCTCCACCAGAAAATGTTAATGCATTACTGATTAAAACCAAAATAGAACGTCTTATAGTATGCAGCACGGAGCAGTCGTGAAATCGCGCAGAGAGAGAGGAGAGGGAAGATTAGCAGTTAAACCGGGTCAAAAAATAGCCGCCCGAAAAATAAATACAAATCATTTTATATGAAAAATAAACATCCGGTTCATTTAACCGAAGCGGGTCGGATCATGGAATGGGCCAGGCTCTGCTCCAAAAATTTCGGCCCACTGACCGAACAGCGGGACCTCCGTTATTGTGCTACTGCTGCATCCCCAGGCTTTTAATATTTCATTTTTTTCACTTACATGAAAATATTAAAATAGATTATTAAGTAAAAACATATTACATATACAGCAAAGGTCATGATCTCAAGCTAAAAAAAGGAAGACAAAGTGACAATTTTCATTGCAAAGTCATGACTACTTATTTAGAGCAATGCAAAGCTACCTAAGTATAAAAGGAAAAATTATAGAATTTTCAAAAAATATTTCTTCTTTTCCTTCTCCCTCATGAAACATGCACAAACCATGATAATTAAAAATTTTAGGGATGAATTTCACACTTTATAGGGATTTCACAAGCAAGTAAGGGATACATAATCAATGTTAATCCATAGAGTTGGGGGCATGGCTTTGAAACACTCATTTTCTAAAAATAAATCTAAAAATTTATATTAAATTTTCATGGTTTAAAGTTTGTGTTATCTGGATTATGTGATATAATTATTTGGATGATTGATACATTATTAGTTTGCTTATAAATTATGTTTATGAGTGTTGCTCGATGGTAATTAAATAAAACTGAAATTAGATTTTCTACTAATAGTGAGTTTGTGTGAGGTTGTCATTGTAGAAGATGAAAAATAAGCCATGAGGCTCACTCTTGCATATGAAAAGAAGGTAGTGACATCCCTTCCAATTATGATGTATAAAATGAACTTATATATCAAACCCTAAAGTTTGGGTATGTTAATCATCATAAGTATGGTGCTTATGAAGCTGAAAGTATAAATACTTTTATAGGTCAATCTATTATACATGCATTAGAGGGATTGATCCTATAATAGGATGCATGGTATATAGAACATTCTTTCATGTGGTTCACCAATAGTGTGTGAGATAATTTTCGAGACATGTATGAGTGTGTGGTGATTTACAAGGTGGTGATATTTTTTGTGAGTTTATTTTACTCATATTTTTCCCACTAGTGAAACTTGAAGAATACATTCATTAATTAGGCAACTATGGTGCATACAAACCCAAAAATAAAAATACTTACAACCCATGTCAATCATTAGTATTTAAGACAATTGAGGCTAATGAATAAGAGTGTATATATAAATCAACCATCAATGGTAGTTTATGAAGTTGTATAAAAGGTATGTGATTGTGAATGACACTCACATAGAAATAAAATATTGTCTTAGTGGTGACATTCTGAGTGGACAACTATGAAAAGATCACCATTGGGAAAGACCCAATTATGACAACAATCTTGTATGCCTCTAGGGAAGGGGTCATTTGCAAAATATCCAAACATTCATTCTATTTCCAACATATGATATATCGAACAAATTAATGGTATCACATTAATTAGATAATTAGATCTTGTACCTAAGATTGATTGACAACCTTAGTATCTATTCAACTAAAAATGCATTGCCTCTCATTGGATAGTCAAACAACTAATACAATTCTTGTGTGGTTGATATCTAGACTTAAGTCCATTATATTATTTGTTTGACCCGTGCACTTGTGGATCTCAATTGATAGAAAAATTTTGTTAATGAGCCTTTTGAAATATCACCTAATTGATTAAATTAGATGGAGTAATAAAGTCAAAACATTTATACTATAGGCTTGCCTCCACAATTCAGTGGTAGATAAGTAGTGATACTTATCATCATATTTCTGATATAATGAAAGTAGAAAGTTATTGAAGAAACTAGAGTCTATGTTTAAAAATAATGTGTTTAGAAATAAAACATTAATCATTAGATGTCTAGTTAACCTAAAGTTTAAATATGATAGTTTAATATCGACACACATTAACATCTTTCAAGGGATGGTGAATTAGTTTTCATCCATGAAGATGAACTTTAAAGATGAATTACTAGCTTATCTAATGCTAAGCTCACTTCTAGATAGCTTTGATAAAATTGTGGTTTCCTTGAGCATGGCATCACCTAGAGGTATTCTATCAATGAACATTGTCTCATAAAATATATTATCCAAAGAACCAAGGAAAAATGAGAAGACGTCATTTCTAAGAGACATGCTTGGAGCACCATGTGACACTCATAAAAAGATAAAAGATATAATTCTTCCAAAGGAAAGTCACAAGGCAAAAATTAGTTAACCACTATAATAAGATAGGACACATGAAAAAATTGCTATTTTTGTAAAAGACTACAACAATAATTTATAAGAGGAGATAACCCTGAGGAAGACGCCAACATCACCTTGAAATATATCTTGATATTAGTTAGCAATGATAATTCCTTTAATCTAGCATCTCATAAAGAGTGATTGGCTTATTGATTCAAGAGCACCATTTTATATCACTTCGCATATTAACTTATTTACTACATACACACATAGTAGTTATGACATAATAAAGATGGGTAATACTGAAGATCATAGATTTTGGGCATGTGAGATATTTATTTGCATATGTAGACATGACATTAACTGATGCTGAGAGATATTTATTATGTACTAGACATTCATGTGAACATGATATTCATTAGCATGGTAAATGATAATAGATTTGTTAGCCATTTTGATGATGACAGGTAGAAACTACTTAATCACATGAGTTAGAAAGCCTTTCATCTTCTAGCTAGAAGGAATATCTTACTAGTTAACTGGGAATCTTTTCTTGATAAGTATATGGGCAATAGGATTGAAAAAAAAACATATAGCACCTTTACACTCTCTTCCACTTTTGAGAAAATTGAATATCCTTTATCTTATATATAAGGATTTCTTCTCATCCAAAGTGGGACACTTGGTGAGGCCTTTCATTTTTTCAAATTCATTGATGATCACTTTAGGAAAGTATGAGCATATAAATTAAAAATAAAAGATAAGGTCTTTCCTATCATTTTGGATTTTCATGCTAGGGTTGAGAGAAAATATTAAGAAATTAATCTTCATATGTTTTGATAATGGACAATACCAAAGGTTTGTTTGATAATTATTAATATCCCATTTTATTAGACATGAAAATACACTAGCCAAGATGATCAATGAGAGGATGAACTAAATAATTGGGAAGAGAAATTCGTGCATATTTTCTCATGCACTTCTTTTCAAGGAATTTTGGGGATAATATATATTATCTATATGATTATTGATGTAATCAATATGCATCCTATTCCACTATGAATGGAAATGTTTTCCATAAAATATGGACTAGGAAATATATCTTATATGATCACTTGTGAGTTTTTCACTACAATGTCTTTGTTCATATTTTAAAAGATGAATAATCTAAACACGATGATATTGCATATTCATACATCTTCATTGGATATTGACACAAGAAGTTTGAGTACAAATTATCTGACTCACACTTAATCACTAAGAAGCTTATTTAGAGTAGAAATATGATTTTTTCTAGAGAACCAATTAGTGGATAACAATTAACTGAGCATAGAGGTGAGTGATTCCAGAGATCTAGTACTAATTTTTTCTAAAGATTTTTTTAACACACAATTTTATTATAACCAGCACCCACAACTTACAAGAGACTAAAAATCTGGTTTATTTAGGCCAACCTATCATCCTATGCACCTTTTAGTTCTATGCTCAGGATACACATAAAACCACAAAAATAAATCTATCGACATAAGGGAACTACTAGTTTAAGAATTCAATAGCATAAAAAATTATAAATTTTAAGTGCCACTTTATCAATACTTTCAACTTGTCTTTCTTATCTCCCAGACCAGCCCTAGTCCTCATCAAATTCAGCCTGCATATCAAAAAGCAATAAATACCAAGAACCTAAAAGTAAAGCATACTAATATACATGGGTCTTTGATGCAACCACCCTACTCATGTACCATAAAGGTAATCTTGAATACCTGAAAAAGGTACTCAAGTAGACTGTCAAATCAACTACTTGAACTATAATGGGACCGTCTACCTCACAATCTAACTATCAATATGTGCAATAACAGTAAATTCTCAACTAAAGTGTCGATTCTAAAAATGAATTTGTCCACCATGAAATGCTTTGCTTGAATTTAACATCGTTGCACCCTTTTCATATCTCCCACTTTATCAGTAGGGAGATGTATCTTTTAATCCAATTTGAATGCTTGTTTAATTGTGATGTTCATAGTATTTAGGTTCAAGAAGTATTCCCTCCATACACTCTATGAGGCCTTATAGTGTAGCATCATGTGTAAACATGTCTTCTCATCCATTTAGTTGCTACACTTGGATGCCATGTAGAATCTCTTACTCTTTAGTATGTCGTCCGTTCGAATGATCTTATTCATGAGATGCCACCCAAAGAATAAAATTTTAACAAGAATATGCTTATGCCATATACCTATATGATCCAATTTTGTGTCACCTCTCATGCGGAACATATCCTAGGTAGACTTGAAGGTGAAAGCACCTTTATTTGGCAGTCACACCAGTTTATTCACCATTCCCCTCCTTATCAAGTGAGAAGAATTGAGAAGAATGTTTAATCAAGTGAAAAAAATTGAGCATCCATCTAATGATTTCAAGTCATTGTTACATGATATTTTTGAGCCCCAAGATATACTTGTTTAGGAGGTGAGAGAATATATTCTAGCTAGAACTAAGTAGGATTAAAATTATTAGGTGATTTCAAGGTCATTGAATTACCTAATGATTTCAAGCTATTAGATTTACTTGATATTTTTGAGTCCCAGATATGCTTGTTTAGGAGGTGAGAGATCATCTAGGCCTCTCTATGTATTCTTTAGATTTTGTGATTACATATTAATCATGATTGTAGGTAATTTCTAGACCTTTTAGGAGCCATCTCTCTAGATAATAAAGAGGAATAACTTTAAGCTATGCATGAAGAGATTGAGGCTCTTCATGTAAATAAGACTTATGATCTAGTACTCTTACCAAAAGGAAAGCGAGATCCAAAAAATAGATGGGTCTTTAGACTACAACCTAATAGTGATAATTCTCAATTAAGATATAAGACTAGATTATTAATACAAAATTTTAGTTAATAAAAAATAATTCAATTTTGACAAGATATTTTCTATGTTAATAATTTTGAGTCTGACTGCCAGTTTGGACTTAAAAATTGATCATCATTTGGAGACTACATTTCTTCATGGTAGCCTTTATGATAATCTATAAATGGATCAGCCTGAGCCCTGAAGAATTTATGATAGAAGGGAATGAAGGTCTTGTTTGAAAATTAAATAAGATCTTATACACTCTTAAATAAGCTTCTAGGTAGTGGTATAAAAAATTTTATTCTTCAATGGAGTCTCATGACTTTCAACACATATATTGTGACCACTTTGTATTTTTTAGTCATTAGTTGGGTTATGAAAGACTAAACCTTTTATTATATGTTGATGACGTACTGATTAATAACCGTGATAAAGCATAGATTAACATACTTAAGGGGAGCTAGGAAAATTCTTTTCTATGAAAGACTTAGTCCAAGTTAGGCATATTTTAGGGATGAGCCTCATCTCGGATGTGCCTTCTAGGTATATCTAGTTATCTCATTAATGATACATCAATAATGTTTTTAAGAGATTTTTTATGAAAGAGACTAAACTACCCTTAACTCACTTGGCCAAACATTTTAAGCTGAGCATTAAGCACAATCCTAAGATTGATGAAAAAAAGGAAAGAAATGAGTTGTATCTCCTATGTGTCAGTAGTCGGTAGCCTTTTGTATGATATGATATGTACTAGATCAAATATAGCACATGCTATCAACATCATCAATTATTTTCTCTTAAACTCAAGTAGATATCACTTGGCTATAGTGAAATCTATTTTAAGATACTTATAAGGGAATTCTCAACTATCTTTGTTCTTAGGTAGTAAAAATCATTGCTTCTTGGATACTAATATGACCAATGTTTTAAATTCACTTAAATCCATCTCATGTTATGTAAAAATTTTGGAGAGGGAATTGTAACCTAATAATCCAAGCTACATAAGTGCACATCACGGCCCAACACTATGGCTAAATTTATTACAACTACTAAAGATTAAAAAAAAATTATGAATGAAAATATTTCTTGCAAACTTAGATGTGCAATTGGATACATCCATTGTGTGGTATAATAGTTTTAATGCTATATATCTTTTTAAAATTTGACCTTACATAGATGTGAAGTATCACTAGATAGAGGATATATTAGATGAAAAATTAGTTGTAATTAATAAAAAATATACACAAATAAAAATGTCAATGATATATTTATAAAATCATTATCATTAGTAAAATTTTATTTGTTAAGCATGTGTTTGTATGCATCTTCTCACCAAGAATAGAGGGGGAGATTTATTGGGGTATTTCCTAAATGAATAGACTAAGTTTATTTGGTCTTATTTTTTGTTTTAAGTTATTTAATAACAATAGTTAATTGTTATTTTAAAACTTTTTTATTTTATTTTTTGGCTTCTCGCATTTTTTGCAAGTCTGGAGTGGGGTGGACCAAGAACATGAGATAATTTTTCATGTTCTAAGATTTAAAAAAAACAAAATGAAAAATTCAACTTCAAGTTTTTGCAAGGGGCACACAAAGTGCCCCTTGGATGGTGTGAGTTTTTTTTTTTGGTTGAAGCATTTTTTGTGGGTCTCCCCTATAGAACTTTTTCAGGTACACATTGGTTTAGAAGTGTTTTTTCTTTTTTGGAGAAGAGTTTTCTACTCTTCACATAGGTGATACAACAAGCAAAATATGGTTTTCTCATCTCTAATTTATTGTCCTACATGTATTAGTGTTTATAAATATTGTGTATTGCTAATATATATATATATATATATTATTTATACATACACACGCACACACACATACTATGCAATTGTATTGTTTTTATTTATATTGCATAATGCACAATATATATTATTATTGGTTTATAGTTTGTGTACTGTGTGTGTGTAGATTATATAACTTATGTTTATACACTATGCAATATGTGTATTATTGGTGGTTAATAATATATGCAATGTGTGTATGTAGATAAAATAATCACTAATTTGACCTTGCAGATTATGATGTGTGTTCTTAGTGTGTGTATTGTTGTGTTCTTTCTTTTTGTATGTGTATATTGTGTGCTATGTGAATTTGTATCTTAGAAGGTATTTGGTGATTCAAAAAGCTTTTAGATAGAATCTCCTCCTTTGTCTAGCAATCAAGAATTAACTATATTGTTGATTTTGAGTCAAGAAGTCAATGAACCAATGCTATCACCTAAAGAATGACATGGAAACAGATTTGAAGTATTCATCCAAATTTTCTAGGCTTACATGTTTATATTGAATTTGAAATTTCTATGATTTTATACCATTGAAAAATATACTTTAGTCTAAAATTTAATTTTGAGTGTTGTGTACGTTACTGGCTTCTTGTATGTGCAGAAAAAATTTTAGCACACAATGTTTGATTTTTGACAATATTGTAATTTGGACTATAATTTTTTACTATGTTGGATTTTTAGAGTTTTAAATTATGATTTTCTGATTTTTTTGGTTTTAAAATTTAATTGATTTCATTGCTTACGTAACCAAACATTAGATCAATTTTAATAGGTTTTTTTTCTTCAATGCCAACAAGGTGATGTTAACGTGATAATGGGACATGACTTGAAGAGTATATATGATACCCCAAGTTGAAATGGAGGATATTTCTGGTAGGATGTGGATGACCATAATTTTAAAATATTTTTTGGGAATTATTTTTTATAAAATATATTAAAAATTAAATGTTAATTTGAATTCCTCTTTCCTATTTTTTTTCTTACTCATTCCACCAAAACATAATTTCCATTTTTTAGGCAACTATCATTTTTTTGAAAATAAACATTCATGTTGAATTGCTAAGATACTAATGTTAGTACATGTAAGATAATAGACATTTAAGTGGGTAAATAAAACTTGTAATATCATTAATACGCATTTAAGTGGGTAGGTGAAACTTCACATTGCCCATATAAAAAATCTATTTAGAATTTGTAATTTTTATTCTATAAAAGGAGGTTTTCTCCTCCATTCTAATCCGTCCCAATCCTAATTTCTTTTTAGCTTGTATTTCATTTATTGTCTTATTTATTTTATTATTTTAAAGTTTAATTTTATATTTTCAAATTATTACTACATATTATATTTTTATATCATTCGTATCAGAGGTGGTTGATTGAATGTTGGAAAAGTGAAGGTTTGTGGTTGATTCATATATATTAAAGTTCTATCAAAAGAGTAATAAGAGCCTCAAGGTCTATGATTTTTTAGAGAGTATTGAAACCCAACCACTTAACTTGGAACTTTCTTAATGTACTAAAATAAACAGTCACAACTATCCTTATATATTGTTTGTTATAAAACTAAGACAATTAGTAGTAAAATTTAAAATAGAAAAATTTAATAGGAGTAATTTTTTATTATGGAAAATAAAAATCAAGATAATTTTGAGGAAGGATAATTGATTAGATGCTATTAGAAAAATGCTCACTGAGATTACTAAAGATAAGTAGAATGAGATTGAAGATAATATGATTGTTGATTTGCATTTGGCACTAGCTAATCGATTACTATATAGCATGGTATAAAAGAACATGACAAAAGAAATTTAAAATATTCTCACTATACTTTAAGAGGTAAAGTCACTTCAAAACATCTTCTAAAAGAGAAAATTCTACACTCTTCGAATGTAGGAATCTACTATGGTAACTGATCATATCAATATATTGAATACTTTATTTTCTCAACTTGCTATGTTGTGTCATAAAATAGAATAAGTTGAATATGCTAAGATATTACTTTAAAATCTACTTGATTCATATGATCAACTCATCATCAATCTGACAAATGGTATCCTTATGGACTATCAAGTCTTCAATGATTGAAACTACTATCAAGAAAGAAGATACAAAAACAAATAGGATAAATATGCAAGTTCTCATGAAGTAGAAGCTTTGATGGTGATACAAGAGAAATCAATAGAACATGTTCCCAATATGAGTCGAAATTATGGTAGATCAAAATCAAGAAGTTAAAAGAATATTAAGTGAGTGTTATAATCATGACAAGAAGGAGTTTTTCAAAGATATTATTAGTATAAGAGAAAGTAGAGATGATGAATCATCAAATACTCAAGAGAATGTTGCAAGTATCTATGAAGATGGAAACATCCTATATAACAAGGCAACAACAATAGTTGAAAACAAAAAGCAATTTGGTGATATTTGGTTAGTAGACATAAGAGCTTCATGGCATATAATATCTCAAAAAGAATAGTTTCACAAATATGAACTAATCTCAGAAGGTTATGTACACATGAGTGATGATTATGCTTACAAGATTATTAGTATTGATACTATCAAAATAAAAATATTTGATGGTATGGTTTGTACCATTCAAGAAGTATGATATGTAAAAGACTTGAAAAAAAATGTATTATATTTGGGTTAGTCTTGGAGATCCATGTTGAGAATGAGATGATAAGAATTGTAAGAGGTACACTTATTATTATAAAGAGAGAAAAGTAATGAAAAATCTATTTATGCTTACAGAAAAAATAATACAATAAACTAATGCATGTGTTGCATCAATTAACAAAGAAGAATAGTCAATGATGATGTGACATATTAAACTAGGCCACATCTTAGAACAAATTATAAAGATTCTCTCTTATAAAAAATTACTTCTTGTGCTGAAATTAATAGATTTACCTTTTTGTGAATATTGTGTTATGAGTAAGTAGCATAAATTGACATTTAGTAGATCAATTGCTAGGAGTAAGTATATTCTAGACTTGATTCATTTAATATTTCGAATCATTGTAAATATTTCAAGGAGAAGCAAAATACTTTGTATCTTAAATTAATGATTATCCAAGGAGATGTTGAGTATATCAAATCAAGAAAAAATAAAATATATTTCTAGTTTTAAAAACTTCAAAGCTTGGGTGGAGCTTGAATCTGGAAAAAAGATTTATGTGTTTGAGGATAAATAATGAAATATAGTATATAGATGGGGAGTTTCTTGCTCTTTGTAACTGGGAAGGTATCAAATGGTAGTTCACAGTCACATACATACTACCATAAATGGAGTGGTTGAATGGGTGAACATAACTATTGTGAAACAAATGAGAGTGATGGTGACTACAAATCTACCCACCTCTTTTTGGATGGATTCAGCCAATACTACATGTAATATAATAAATCAATTTCCATTAACTACAATTTATTTAAAGATGTTGATGGAGATGTGGACTTCTAAGCTAATATATTATTTTTCTTTATATTTTTTTGGATGTCCTACTTATGAAATATTTAACACTTAAGAAAGAACAAAGTTGGATTTGAAATCCAGAGAGTATATATTCTTAGGATATCCTAAAATATTAAATAGGGATCATCTAAAGGATCCCACTACCTATAATATAATTATCAACAAAGATATAATCTATATAGAAAATTAACTACAAAGAATGAAAATAAATGATAAAATGTTAAAATATTTTTCAGAGACTACAACTATATAAGTAAAAAATAATATGACACAAAAAAATTTAGTATTTATGAAGAAAGAACTAGAGGATGAGGTACAAGAATAAGTCAAGTTTAAGGCTCCATAAAATAGTTGGCCAACTCTTGATAGAAAGTTGCTAGCTTGGCACTCAGAGTATGTTATGAAGAGAAATCTTGCATATTATATATTAATAGATAATAGAGAACCATTAAATTTCATGAAGCTGCCAGTAGATTAGATACATTACTGTGGATGGCAGCAATGAAAGAAGAAATGAAAGCTATATACAAGAATAAGACTTAGAAGCTAGTGCAATTACAACATGGAAGGAAAGCTATTGAAAAAAAATGAGTCTATAAGATCAAGCAAGATATCAATGATCAAGTTGAATGGTATCATGCAAGATAAATAGTGAAGAAATATGTTCAGAAAGAAGACATCGACTTCAATGAGAGTTTTTCTCTAGAGATTCATCTTACAACAATTAGAGATTTGATGACTTTGTGTGCTATATTTGATTTATATTTGAAGTAGTTGGATGTCAAAATTGCATCTCTTCATGAAAACCTTGAAGAAGAAATTATATACTCCAGCCATGAGTACTACTGAAATAAATAAGGAGAACTTAATTTGTAAGTTGAATAAAAATCTATAACATCTCAAATAGGCACTAAGGTGTTGGTATAAGATATTTGATTTTTTCATTATTAGTCTTAGCTATATTAAACTCAATTTATGTCATTGTATGTAAGGTTTGAGAATTAAAAAAACTTCATCATTCCATTATTATACATGGATAACATATTAGTAGTAGGCCTCAACAAATGTTGAATCTAAGAATTGAAGGTACAATTGGCTACTAAATTTGATACGAAGGATTTAGGACTATAAAAAAAGATTTTAGGGATGCAAATTTACTGAGATAGAAATAACAGGAAGCTTTGATTTCTTAAGATCTTATGATGCTTAAACATGCAAGTTAGTAAGCTAATTTATACCCTACTTCATGGTAAATACAAGTTATCCTTAAGTATGTGTCCTAACACAGAAAAATATAGGAGGAAGATGTCTCAGGTACCATATGAATTAGTAGTGGAAAGTTTGATATTCACTTTGATTTATATAAGACCATACATTGCATAAGCAATAAAAGTGGTTTGTTGATTTATGAAAAATCTTAGCATAGAGAATTGAAGTACTTTGAAAAAAATTCTCAAATACATTAAAGGAACTTCAAACATTGCATTATGTTATAGAGGTCCAGACCTTATTGTTAGAGAGGTTATTTTGATGCATACTACATATCAAGATACATTGTTTTCACTCTTGTTGGAGGAGCTCTAAGTTGGATTTCAAAACTACAATAAATTGTGTCTACTTCAATGATAGAGATAGAGTATATTGTAGCTAAGTGTAGAAAGATATATGTTGTGTCTACACTTAGCAAATAATCCAGCATTCTACTCTAAAAAAAAATTGTCAGGGTATATTATTACTTTGTATGAGAAAAACTAGAAGAAATAACTGTTGATATGCAAAAGATCATACTAATGAGAACCTAGTAGATGTTATGACCAAGTCAATTATTACTGATAAGTTTAAATGATATAAACTTCTTATGACTTAATAAGAATGTAAGCATGAAATAAATAAGTGAGGAAGATTAATTTCAAGTGTGAAAATGCTATATCATTAATGAGGCATTTAAGTGGATAGATGAAATTTGTAATGTCATTTATTCGGGATTTCTAATTTTTCTTTTATTAAAAAAAAGTTTCTCCTCTATTGTAATTCAGCCTAATTTTATTTCTCTTTTATTTTGTATTTTATTGATTATCTTGTTTATTTTATTGATTTAAAGTTGAATTTTTTATTTTTAAATTATTACTATGGGTTATATTTTATTTTAATACATAATATATTTCATAAAAAATATTACAATGAAAAAGAAAAAGAAATAATGCCTAAAAAATAAAAAAACAATGCCTAAACAAAAAAAAATCTAAGTTGCCATCAAATTTTTCCAAAATGCAATCATTTAGAAATCATGTTGTACATTTATAGTATAGAGAAAAAAAAGAATAAATAAATTGAAATGATTGAACAATTATAATGTTTAAAAATTAAAACCCTCTTTTGAACTTGGGTCGATGCCCTAAAATGTCACATTACATCTAGTTTATGCCAAAATATAAGTTATAAGAGAAATTCTTTGGTATAATGGCAAAAGTAAAATTCATGTGATCTAAAATAATTAAATAAATAGCTATTTTTACATAATGTGATGAAAATAATTTTTTATTAAAATGAGAAAAAAATGATAACACAGAATAGCTACATTTTTTTTCTTTCGTTATGCTTCTTCGTTGAATATCGATTCAACATCATGTAAAATATTTGAGTTTTAGGGCACCAAACTTTTTATAATTTTTAAAAAGTACACTAAATTCTAAAATAATTAAGTTTTGAACACTGAAATTTATTAACCCAATTTTACCCTCTAATATTAAAAATAAAGATAAAATATGATTTAATAAAATAGAAAATTATTGTTTGAAATTGAGAAATCAATTAATGTTGTACAAGGAGCAAGGTGTGATTCAAACTCACGTCCTCCACTTCACAAAACCAAACAAACCACATGGTCACATGTTTATTATCATATGAGAAACAAATCAAAATACTTGTATATAAATATAAAATAAATTGAAACACATATATAAGTATATATATATATATATATATATATATATATATATGTATGTATGTATGTATACTTAGTATACATATGACAAACATACACGTATATATTATTATACCAAAGTGTGTGTGTGTGTGTGTGTGTGTGTGTGTGTGTGTGTGTGTGTGTGTGTTTATATTATCCAAACAGCTTTTCAAACTTCTTGCCATTCTTAAATAAATACAAAGAGAAACACATTCCTTATGCAAGATTTGTTCACCTAACTTTCAAAATCTCATGGCCCTACCTTATTGTTCCTCATGGCACCCACCTAATGATGGATTTGACTTGAGATTGCAAAAAATTACCAACTTATTTAACTTCGTTGCATCTAGACAAGCATGAATAATAATATTATTTTTTCTATTTGTATTCAATACTAACATCAATGCTCATTAGTTTATAAGTCAATGTTGTTGACTTTATATTATGATTTTTTGGTAAAGGTGCTTCAAACTTTGATTATTTGAATGAAGTGCAAACCTTGTTTTCAAAAGAAAAAAACAACATTTTGTATGTTCAATACCAAAGCAAGCATTTCCGTCTCAAAAATAGTTAGAAGAAAATGCTTTCTTTAGAGTGTTTAGTTTAAGTATGCACAATAGACCATTCTTGTAATGAAAGTGTACTTGTACCCACACCAAAAGCAACGTATCCTACAATAAAAAATTAAAAAAAAAAATAAAAAAGTGTTAATATTTGAATCTGAATTTTGACCAATTTTAACTTTTCATTTTTTTTATCTAGCATAGAATTCCACATAAATGAACTTTTAAAAACATTTTAATGAGAGAAGGAGAAATTTTTCAATATTTATGAATAAATTTTGATGTGATGGATCAAATGCTACTCTTCACTAACAAATAACATGCCCAAAATATTATAGTTTTTTCTATTCCTAGTTGACATTTATCAAGTTTAACTAACAATTACTTAGTTTTTAACAAATAAAAGATAATTTATTTGTATTTGGATGACATGTTAATTCTAATCATTACTATGTACACAGATGCCATCAAAGAATTAACTCAAGTTTTGTATGTGATATTTTAATATGTAATTCATTAGTACTCAGAGTCTCGATAAAACATTGGTGAGGTTAAATGTGAATACCAATAATTCATAGTGAGCTTGATGTATTCAGAACGTAATTTATTCCATATTTTTTGAATGCATGTGCACTTGTTGATATCTTGAGTTCAAGTAGAATTTAATAAAATAAGAAAATCCCATTGATTCATTGAAGAGTTTTTCATTCAAAGGAATTGAAAATTTTTTTTTACTATTATATTTTTCTAAGTTTGATAGCTGATACATATCTACCATAAGTCAAATCTTTTAAACTATCAAAAACTTGGAAGTGGATAGGCTAGTGCTTGGGTGAATAAATTTGTATGTGAGAAGCTCATTTATAATCTTTTCGATTACACCTTTTTGAAGATGGGAATAGTTGGGTGGTCATATTGTTGTTAGTACATGATCAAGTCATTGTGAAATACATTGGTCATGTGGTCTTTGAAGAAGAAGAAGATTTGTAGGAATATTCAAAGAAATTCATATGATTGCAAGATATTTTAATTGGTGGTGGAATGTGATGTCATTAAATGTTTGATGGGTGCTACTCAAGTCATCTAATATGAACCCTTATTATTGTTTGTCAGGTTGTTAATGGAGTAGTATCAGACACACCAAGGGTTTTAGTCTTCCACATAGGATCACATAGTTATTATTCCAAAAAAAAAATATTTTAAAAACATTTCGAAGACTCATTCAATAGCATATACTATTCTCAACTGTGTAGTATCAAGTACAACATCATATTTCTCCAATAGTATATAATGAAATTGGTAGTCCATAAAATTTTTTGAAACCATAGATATACATTGGTACACTGGCATGGATGGGTCACCTAAGTTTATCTTAACTATCAACATCTAGTTCAAATTGTTTTTTAGACGGTACATGTAAGTTAATAAAATTTTGAATGCTTTCCAAATTGATCAGAGTGATTATTGAAAAATCTCATGAGTTATCATAAAGTTTTATGCTTTTATGTGCATATACTTTTGACACAGCAAGCAACACATCTTGTGTTGATTTCTCATTTGATTTATTATCCTCCACTCTACTATCATCATCTTCATAATTAGCCAAACAAGATTTTGTTCTAAAAGTGCTTTAGATAGTTATTACCATGGAAATACCTCTCATTACAATGAAATCATAATCCAATGCATAATCACTTCGTAATGTCATATATCATCAATTAATCACTTACTTGATTATGGATCAATTTTTTAAATTATGTTGATTGTCAAAATTTTCATGCCCAATGGCTTGATTCATATTTTTCTTAAGCAACAAATTGCAAGCTTTGTTTTGAGTATGAGTCAACCTTACATTAAAGCAATTCATTTTTCTTTCATGAAAAAGAGAACTAGTGTCAACAAGTAGTTTTTCCAAATTTGCTTCCATTGAAGCAATTTTTTTGAAATTGAATGAGCACATTAAATTTTAATTGTTAGAATTAAATTATGGAAACAGTCCTACCTTGATTTCCCAAAAAAATATAGACAAGTTCTTTTTATAACAATTGGAACAAAGTTGAGCATAACTCTCCATTTTGAATTCTAATATAATGACCTATCAAATTCTAGAATTTCATGAAGTAAAATATTTTTCTACCCTTCCCACCCTAGTTGTAGAATTGTATAAGTCATCTAGTGAGACATTTAAAGTATTAGAAACACACCACTAGAATAAATAATTCCAATTAAGCCAAAGTTGTTACTATTTTGGCCACCATTGTTATTAGTAAATACCCACCAACATTCTTAGCCTTTTCAAACTTGTATTGAGCTATTCCATTCAACCTAATCATTCTATATAGTTATTTCAAATCAATGAAGTCATTATTAAAATAAAACCTATAGTGATAATTTAAAATAAAAGAATTTGGGATTATAGATGATAACATATAAGGAGAAATATTCTTTTTATATAAGAAGAATGAGAAATCCCATAATGGATCTTTAATGTGATACGGTGCCACCTTAGCAGCCCATTGTTGACCATACATTGTCCAACTTGAAGTTCACTCTTCACATGATGCTTATATTTCTTCTAGGCCAATAGAAAATCAATATCATATGAATTTGTCTCTCTTTAATGGCTTTGTAAGTACATCAAATAGGTTATCCTCCAAATGAATTTTCTATATATTCACACGTTCTTCTTCTACATTTACTCATATAAAGTGATATTATACATATTTTATCTTAGAGTGAAATGATGAATTATTTACTGAGTACAAAGTGCTATGACTATCACAAAATAAAGTAATCTTCATTTGCTTATGTCCAAATTCTTCCAATAATATTTGCAACCATATTTCATCTTTACTAGCTTGTGTAGTTGCAACATATTCTATCTTTGTCATAGAAATAAACATAATAGACTTTAACTTTAAAAACAACTTAGAGCTCATCTAGTAAGAGTAAATACATAGCTAGTGGTTGACTTATTATTGTCAATATCTTCTACACATTATGAATCAAAATAGTCTATGACAATAAGATATGAACTTCCATACCATAATGTAGTATTTTAAATTTTCTTGACATATTTTAAATTCATCTTTATAGCACACTAACGTTCTTTACCAAGATTTACTAAATATTGATTAAAAACTTTCATTGCATGTGTAATATATAATCTTGTATAAACTATGGAAAATATTAAACTTCCAACTACTAAAGCACATGGTACTTGAGATATTTCCTTCCTATATGCTCATTTGTATGACTCATGCTTGTTTATACATTAAAATTCATATGAAGATGAGTAGAAATTAGCTTACAACCATGCATATTGGTGTATAACAAGACTTTCTTGATTTAATTCTTTTGTAAAAATCAAATCTTCCTATTATTTCTATCTTGATCAATCTACATCACTATGATCATAATTTCAGGTCCCATATCCTTCATACCAAATTATTTTCCAAATATAACTTCAATTTTTGGACAAGATCTCTGTTGGTTCTACTACTAATATATCATCCATATACAAAACATGAGAATAAAATCATCATCTTTAAATATCTTATAATATGAACAAGGATCTAAATAAATTCTATTATATCTAAGATTCATGATGAAATAATCGAACCTTTTATGCTAGTGTCTCACTACTTGTTGAGGCCATACAGATATTTGTTAAATCTACAAACTAATTTTTCTTTACTTTTTTTTAAAACCTTCTGGTTGTGGCACATATATTTCTCCTTTATATTCTTTATGAAGAAATGCAAGTTTCACATCTAACTATTCAAATTATAAATTATATATAGAACATATTATCAAGACTACTCGAACTATTATAAGTTGATTAACAAAAGAATATAGTGTGATGAAGTCAATACCTTCTTTGTGAGCAAATCCTTTGACTATTAGTCATGCATAATACCACACGTCTTAGTTCTATGGAGAATAAGATCTCACGTCTTAGTTCTATAGAGAGCATCATTTTCTTCATACATTACTATCATTCAAAGAGAAAGTTCTTAGCTTTTGTAGTCTAATGAATAGCTAATGACTCTCTATTATTTATTAGTAGATAGTATATAATATTTCTATATATAATATACTTTGAGTATCAAGTTGGTTTTCTTCTTTCTCAATTTGAACATCATACCTCTAATATCTCAAAGTTATCTTATATTTGTTTATTATACTATGGTAATTCATGTTTTGACTATGTATTTCCAACAAAACTTATAGACTTTTATTATCTCTTTTTTTCCTTGTAGCATGTATTCTTCAAACATGATACCTATACTAATGATAAGCATATGGGTAATTATATCTCATAAGTGATATCCCTTACTCCATTAATATATTCAAAGAATATGTATTTTTTTTTGGATTTTGATTATAATTATCATATTTATTGGGTATTATACATAACATAGGCAAGATTTTCAAATGAATATAGGCAAGAATCATTAGTTGGCTTACCATTTTACATTTCCATTAGCATCTTCAAGTCAATCATATTTGATGATGACTAATTAATAACAAAATATGTGATTTTGACTACCTCTAACTAAAATGACTCGGCCATCCCTATAGTTCTTAACATGACTATTGTTCATTCTAATGAAAATACATGTATCTACTCTACTACTAGTTGAGTATGTAATATGCCGAATAATAATATTTATTTTGGTAATTATGCATTAGGTGTTTATATAGAAAATGACTTTACATGAAATAATTTTACTTAATAATAGTTTTGATAGATTATGATAAATAATAATAAAATTAGGTAGTTTTTATGTAAAATATGAGGCTTTGTGAATTTATTGAGAAGAATGATGGGAGGGAAAAGTCATGTAAACTCATAGCATTCCTTATGTTATGACTTTGTTATACCTCATTGAGCTTGTAGTATAATTTTGATATCCATTTCTGGTTAAAGCTATGCACAAATAATCATAGCAATGCTTGTATATCATGGCTTTATCAAATCATTTACATAACCGTATCATTGTATAATATATTCTTTTTTGCTAAAATACTTTCTTGGTGTCATAACTATACTAACTCATGATATTTTTTATGTCCATGATATTAATTATATCTCGTATCAACTAACTACCCAACTAATAATAAAAAATATGGAATCTTTTAGCACCACAACTTTCTCATGACAAAGCTACCAAAACTAAGAAAAAGTGATAGTGCTTTTCCAATGCCAAATCTTTTTGTTATAAAAAATTTAAGAGAGTATTTACTCGAGGCACAGTCATTTCTAGTTTCATGTCTTTTTGCTCTTGAGAAATGACACAAGATGAAGTCATTCTCAATTTCATGACTTTGTATTATTGAGATGAAATGCATAGATGAGACCATTCCCAGCACTATATCAATCTAATGAAAGAGAAAAACTAAATCCATGACTCAATCCCAATATTGAAACTTTGTTTTATAGATATAAAATATATAGTCATGGGCATTCACAATACCACACCAATTTAAAGTAAGAAAGAGACAAGAGCCTAGCTCATTCCTAGTGCCTAACCTTGGTGTTATAAAGATAAAAATTCAAAGGTATAAAATACAACATTCCTCAATGTCATGAATTTCTAGTTAAATATCACATCTAGTCATTCGAGTATACAAATAAATATAAGAGACATTCAAAAAAGGATTGCATGGAATGAGAAAAAGATTGAAAGTTAAAGTTTGGAGAGCACAAATTCACCCAAACCTATAAAAGATCTATGAGCAAATAGGCAATACAAGACACAAACATAAATACTAAGAAGGATATGAATTTTGACTCCCACCTAGAAAAAAATTTGAGGTATAGAATGAGAATTATAAGTTTAGGATTTTATTTCTAGATACTATTAAGGGCTACCATTGATAACTTAAAATTACACGAGATATATCTCAAATTATCTCGTGTTAATGTCTCCCCAATATCAAACTAAAGTGAGATTTGGCATTGATATATTTTATTTTGCATGATGGATAGTTAATTAATAGATTTTTATATTTGGATTGTATAGTAGTTTAGTTATTGATAAGTATAATATTTATATATAACTAAAATTAAGATTTTACTATATGTGGATTTGTGTGTACTATCATGATAGATAGTTTAGGTAAACCATAGATTACACTCATGAGTAATGATAGAAAGGAAGTGACAATCCTTTTGATCATGATGTGTGAGACCAACTTGTATATCTAAACCTAATATTAAAGTATGTTTAATTATGTAAGTATAATACTTATGAAGTAGAAAAATGAATACTTCTATAAGCTACTTCATTATATATATATATATATCTTAGATGAACCATACTCAATTAATGTGAGGGTTATATAGAATGTTTTCCTAAGGATTTAACCTTTAGTGTATAAGTCATATGTTATCATGGTAGGATAGTGATAGGTAAGATATGAGACACACATTAGTAGAGGTGACTCATAAGGTAGTGATATTCTTGTAAGTTACCTATTTTTGTATGACTCATACTGATGATAATTGAGTGAAATCATATATTAGTTATGTAAGTATGGTACTTGTAAATTAAAGCTAAAGTACTAACATTTTAAATATCATATTAGTTCACATCTATGTAACATGAGATCTAAGAACATGAATATATATATATATATATATATATATATATATAAAGTAGCTATTAAGAGTAGTTGATGAGTTTCCTAATAGATAGTTGACCGCCACCTTATATGTCAATAGGATACTAAGGTATTTTCATAGTAGTCTAAAATTTCATTCTATAACCAATGTCAATAACAATCATGTTATTTAGACAGGTCATCATGTATAATGAAATGAACTAACCATAGAATATAAGTCTTATCAAATTCCTCATTTTATCCTTTCAACTAGAGTAGTAGCTGATTCATAGTTGATTGATCAAATTTTTTACACAATTTCTATGAGATTGATATCTAGATAAAAGTCTACTAATATGCCTTATATTAGAGGTGTCAAACGGGCCGGGCCGGCCCGGCTCGGCACGAGGCACGGCACGGTTCGGCCGTGCCTGGGCCGGCCCGGCACGATAAAAAAACGTGCCCGGGCCCGTGCCGGGCCCGGCCGAACAAACCACGTGCCGGGCCGTGCCCGGCACGTCGGCCCGCGTGCCTGAGTCGTGACTCGTGACCCAACCGGGCCCCGCCCCCGGTAAAAAGACCGCGGGTCGGGTCCAAACAGACCCGACCCGCCCCGCCCCGCCTGCCCTGCCTTGCCGTGCGCCCGTGCCCGAGCGGGCCGGCACGGCACGGCACGGCCTTGCCCTGCCCACGGGCCGTGCCGTGCCCGAATTTAAAAAACCGTGCCGTGCCGGGCACGGCACTGTACAGTGACCGTGCCGTGCCCGGCACGGCACGGCTGGGCACGTGAAAAACGGGCCGTGCCGTGCTGGGCCGGCCCGTTTGACACCTCTACCTTATATATTTATAGGACTAAGAGGATGAGAGGCCCCTACCTAATAAGATTTTGAGATATTACCTATTCTTAATAATTGGGTAATATAACAAAGTTGTAACAAGTTTTTAATTATATTGTCAAAGATTATTTAGTTTGGTTATCAATTTTAGTTGACATAACTATCCTTAAAAAATGAGTTCTTTTTCATAGTTTGGATAACATTATTTTATTTTTGTGCTTGGATTTGATTGCTTGTCTTATGTTACTTGCTTGTATCTTTTGGTTGAGTATTTTTTTTTTTACTTTTTTTGTAGTCACCACATTTATTAGCAAAAACTCTAGGACTAAGCTAATATCTTTAGACTTAGGATAGAAGAAAAATGTTGAAAGAGAAAGAGTTGAGAAAGAGTAGATATACAATACTTACAACAATTAATAGGCCAAAGGAGGTGATGATAAAGCTATCCAATGGCCCAACCATCACCATACTTTGGAATACTATTGGATGCCTACTATGATGAAAAACTACTATGAGATTTGGATGTAACTAGTATATATAATTTATTTTGAGTTGAAACTAAGTCTGATAATGATGGTACAGTAATATTAATATAGTGGGAAGATATCTGTGAAATTGAATGGGTATATTATAATATTCTAAATTTATGTAACATATTTAAAATGAATACAGTTAGTCTGGATATCTCTGGGATCAATTGAGAATTAGGACAAACTTATGTAAGTTTTTCTCATAAATTTTTTTCCACCTCAAATTACCTCATAGTTATGAAGTGAGATTAGAAAATTCATTCAGAAGGAGTTGGAGACTTTGTATGATACATATGACTATTTTAAAAAGTTATTGAGGAGATAATTTCAACACAGGCTTAAATTGTGGTTTCAAGTCTAAACCTTCTATAACATACTAAACTACATGATGAGGTATACCAATGATGCAGCCTTAGGTAGGCAAATTATGAACAAGTTACATAAAGAAATACATTATTTATTTGAGGAGCTAGTAAAGAATAACTACCAAACTTCTATTAAATATATTTTTTGGAACAAACAAACTGAAGTGTTGGAGTTGGATAAATTTACTATAATGGAGGAAAAGATGAAAATTTTTCTTAAAAATTTGGATGCCAGAAGAGGAGAAGCAAAAAGGAATGAGAAAAATTATTATTTTGCAATTATAAGAAATAGTAATTTTTGACCTCATTTATCAATTGGAAGATGCCATTTGTTTGCAAAATAAATAGTATCTTTTCTAACCCAATACTAATATTCCCACACATTATGATCCAAATATGAGAAATCACTAAAGTTTTTCATATATATGCGATAAAATGGATAACAGAATGTGGAACAAGTCCCAAATAACCCTAGGAACAATTCTATGAGACATAATATTCAAGAATGATCGAGTGCATATTACCAACAATCAAAGGGTAAATAAAAACCTTTCATAAATAAAATATTAATATAATTACTAACTTAGATAAAAAGAAGAAATAATTATTAAGAAGACCACATTGAGAGAAATGAGGTAAAGTTGGAGTACATGAATGTGATAATCATGAGTATAGAGGATCAAATTTGATAATTGGTACTATCAATAAAGGAGAAGATCATCAATAAACTATAGAGTAATTCTAAGACAAGCCCAAAGAAGTGTTTTTTAATTATATATAAAAGTGAATTGAGTAACAACAAATAAAGAAAGCTAAAATAAAGAGAGTTAAAATTAATAGTATTGACTTTACCAAAAATCATGACTCCAACCTAAGCATTTTTGAAAGCTATGGTCCCAATGTCATGATATTTTTCAAAGTCATAGTATCTGATGAATATAATGGCCAACCCAATCCTCTAGTGGCGATTGAAGGAGTAATGGAGAAGCATATTGAGATAACCTGAAGCACTAAAAAGATGAACATGATGAAGAATGATGCTAAACACAATTTTTCCCTAAATATTTTTATCCATAATATATTAGAAAAGAAAAATTTGATTAATAGTTATAAAAATTTCTTAATATTTTATGTAAGTTGGAAGTAAATATCTTATTTTCCAAACCATTATCTAAAATAATAAATTATATGAAATTTAAAAAAGATATCATGAGTTGCATGAAAAAGTTAGAGATCAATGAAATAATGAATGTGATAAAAAATATGTTATACTTATTCAAAAAAAAACTCCTAAGAAAGTTAAAGGATCTAGAAATTTTTATGATATTATCCATAATTAGTGAGCACACTTTCTAAAAAATACTATGCAATTTAGAATCGTATATTAACTTGATACCTTATTCAATAGTGTAAAGATTGAATCTCAGTATGATCACTCTAATAACTTTCTATCTCACTACAAACAACTAATCAATTGAGAAAGCACCCAATGGGTATTAATGAAGATATTGGTTAATATTAGTGTACTTATTTTTTTTATGGATTTTTTAGTGTTGGATATGAAGGATAACCAAGTTTTATTGATTTTTAGATGACCACTTTTAACCACTACACAAGCCCTCATTCATGTCAAGAAGGGAGAGTTCATGCTTGACATAGGTGAAGAGCAAGTAAAACCTAACCTTTAGTAAGACATGCAAAGTTTAGATGATGTTGAAAAAGATTATTGGATGATAGATAACTTCCTCTGCATAGGAAGGCAACAAAATATAGATTTTAGGTGGAAAGATTTTATAGAAGACTATTAGTCTGAGTTTACCATAAAGGTATAAAAAGAAAGCTAAGTACACCGAAGAGGTAGAAAAAAATAGCAAAACACTCAAATTGGCATTATAATTGCATGGGAAAATGATGTAGATGATTGAAAGAATATAAGAGTAGTTAAAGTAGAAGTAGAATCCCAATAGGTAGATGATGAAATGATAAAGTAGGACATGACTCTATTAGCAATTTTGGAAGATTTGAAAGAAGGATAAAAAAATAGAGACAAAAAAAAATCACATCTTTGACTAGCACCACAACTTTGGAGATATAAAAGCTAAAGAAAGAAATCACGGCAAAACAAAACACTACTATTTTGTAGATCCTGAAAGAAAAAGCTCAAAGTAGAGCCTAAAAAAATAGTGACAATCCTTAAAGTTATGATATCTAGGAAGGATGAAGCCATGATAATCCAAAAAACCATGATATCCTAGGAAAGAGAAAGAAAAATAACAAAACTTCAAAAAAGAGAGTATAGAAAATGATTCAATGTTGAAAGAAAGTTTGAGAACAAAAAAGGAAGTGAGAGATTCATACAATAAAACCAACCTAGATGTCTAACATCACTAATGGAGGTAACAACTTTTTGAAGGTTTAACTATGGATATTAAATATATTACTACTTAGAAGACAACCCATAATTTTTACTCTGCATGATTCAATAAATTAAGTGTACTTTTTCACACATATCATACAAATTTTTCATCCTCAGAGTTTATTGTAGAACTCAAACCCCACTAATGATTTGTTTATATATCAACAAAAAGTAGTCTTAGCATCTAGATATATTATGATACTCATACATAGTCACAACAAATAATTATATAGGATGGATGAAAAGCCAATATTTAATGGAGGGAGAGTAATTGTTTTAAAGTGTGAGTATGTTAGGTACATTAAATATTGAATAATAGTGGTTATTTTGGTGATTATACATTAGGTATTATATAAAAAAAGACTTTAAATAGAATCATTTTATGAAATTATTATTTTACTGATTGTGATGAATAGGAATGAAATTGAGTAGTATTTGTGGAAAATTCATAAAAGGCATGTAAAGTTATAATATTCTTTGTGTTATGACTTTATTATACATTATTGAGCTTATGATAGTTTTGACATTCATTCTCAAAGCTCTACACAAATAGGCAAAATAATTTATATATATCATAACTCTACTATCTAGTTGATGCATATATTTTACTATGCAATATATATTTTTTGGCTATAAAACTTTCTTAGTGTTGTAACCATACTAGCTCATGTTATTTTTTTCTAGTTATGATATTAATTTATATCATAGCAACCAAATAACATATTGATACTAAAATTCATGGTATCTTCTAGTGTCGTGACTTTCTCATGATATAATCACCAAGACTAAGGCAAAAGCCATGACACTTCTTTAGTGATGCATCTTTTAGCTATAGAGAGTTCTAGAATGCATTTACTTGAACTATAGATATTTCTAATGCCAAAATTTTCTAATTTTGAGAAATGACACAAGTTTAGGTCACTCCTACTATCATGACTTTATGGTATAGAGATGAAATATAGAGCCATGGTCATTCTTAGTGCTCTTGCAATCTGATACAGCAAAGAAACCAACGACACAACTCAATATAAGCACTATTATTGTGTATTATAGAGACAAAATACATAGTCATTATCATTATTAGATAAAAGATACTTAAAACATAGCTAATTACCAACATCATGACTTTATGTTATAAAGGTGAAAAAATAAGGTTATGGAATTCCTCGGTCGTGACTTTCCTATTAAAAATCACACTCAACCATATGAGTATAAAAGTATAAAATGAGATATTTTCAAAAGTGAATTGGAGGACAAGAGAAAAAGATGTGAAGTTAGACTTTGGAGAGCACAAATTCACCCAAACCTAGAGGAGATCTTTGAGAAAAGAAATAATACAATGCATAAGCATAAATCCTGAGGAAAACATGAATTTTAACTCCCACTAGGGGCAAATCAAAGGTCCATAAATAAGAATTTTTAGTTGAGGGCTTGATTCCTAAATGCTCTTGAGGTCTATCATTGGTAACCCAAAATTCATTGAGATATATCTCAAATTATCTCATGTTAATTCATCTCTAATGTCAGGCTAAATTGAAGTCTAAGATTGATATATTTTATTTCATGTGTTGTAATAGAGTTTTATGTTTTGATTATATTGTGGTTTGGTTATTGATGGATGTTGTCTTTATTAGAACTAAAATTATAGTTTTACTATCAGTGAGTTTATGTCTGCTACCATGGTGGATAGAGATATATAAATCACAAAGCACATTCACATATAATGATAAGAAGAAAGTGATAGCCCTTCTTATCATGATGCATGAGATAAACCTATATGTTAAGACCTAATATTGATGTAAGTTTAATCATGTGAGTAAGGTGTGTACAAAGTTGAAAGAACAAATATTTTTGTAAGCTAATCCATTGTGTATATCTTAGATAAATTGACCCTTAATTGATATAGAGGGTTTATAGAATGATGCCCTAGAAGTGTCACCTTTAGTAAGGGAATCATGTGTCATCTTGGTAGATGGTAATAGGTAAGCCATGAGATATACATGAGTGAAGGTGACTCAAAAGATAATGATAGTCTTGTGAGTTACTTTAAGTCATATGACTTTTATGGGTGAGATTTGAGATAGAACATATGTTAATTATGTGAGTATAATACTTATGAAGCTGAAAGTGCAAATAATTTTAATATCACATAAGTTTATGTCAATATGCCACATGGGATTGAATAATAAGAATGAAAATATAAACCAACTATCAAGGGCAATTGAAAAGTTGTCTAAAAAGTATAGATGATGACCCTCGAGTAAAGATAATTTTTCAATTTTGTAATAAAGTACCAATGAGATATCTATAAAGAACCATCATTGGAAAGAGTCCAATAGTTAACTATCACCTTGTATACTACTAGGGTGCCAAAACATTTTCATAATTGTCCAAAAGCTATTTTAACCCTTAACAGAGTAACAACCAATCTATTTTAATAGGCCATTATGAGTAATGAAATGGATTAACCCTAGAATCTGAAAGTCTTTCCAAAAGCTCAATTTTATCCTTTCAACTAGAGTAGTTGTTGAATCATAGTTGGTTGATCAAATTGTCTACACAATTCCTGTATGATTGATATTTAAATGAAAGTTCACTTTGCTACTTGTATAACTCATATGCTTGCAAGATTAGTTGGGTGAGATATACTCACTCAACAAGGTTTTGAGATATTACTTAATACTAAAAATTAGGCAACATAACAAAGTTGAAATACTACTCCTTTTTATTATGGAGTATATGCTACTATGTACTATTTCTTGTTGTCTTCATTTTTTATGAATGTTCACAAATTTAATGCTAATATATTTTCAATGATTATTAGTCATGAGACATGTGATCTTCTTTTTAAATTCTAGTTCTACTTGTACTTTAAATATTTTAAAAAATAAAAACACATTTATCTTCCATTTGATTAGATACACCCAGTATATTTTGAATCAATCATCATTAAAAGATATGATGTTTCTTGCATATTCCAATAATAAAACTAGTGCTTCCCAAATATCAGAATGAATCAATTCTAAGATCAATTTACTTCTAGCTTTAGAATTATTGAATTTCAATTTATGCTAGTTACTAGAGACATTATGCTCACAAAAGGGTAATGATACTTTTTTTAGCACAAGAAAAAACTCTTGTTCAACTTCAACAAAAATTTTAAAATCTCATCCTGACATTTGGCCAAGTTTATGATGTCATGTCATCATTAAATATTCAATCAAGCTTGTTGAAACCATAGATACATCTCCTTCTTGTTGTGTTTCTTTTCTAAGCATATATAAATTTGTAGCTACATTTTATGCTTTCATTATTATAAATACTCATTTGATTATTTTAGTGATCCCATTTTGAGCATGGGTTTTGCACTAATGATTATCTAATTATGATATAAATTATAGATATGTCTTTATACCCATCAAAAGTCATATCTTTTAAATGATGTTTATTATGTCATTATATATCTTAATTCTGATGGTATCAATACTAGTAATTTCTAAAGCATGATCATTTTAAATTAACATAGTTCCTTCTAATATAGATGCATATTGATGGAACTATTATTTCTATGAAGCCTTATGTCATGTTGCCCTTGAGTCCATCAACTAGATATCATCAACTCTTTTTTAACTTTCATAATTATTACCTCATTGTATAAATTTGACTATCTTTTAGGGTATTTGTCACACAATCTTGTGTATTTGATAATCCATATTCTTTTTTATGATATTTTTATCTACTCCTCCTTTAATATAGTAACATTCTCTCTTTGCATGTCATTACTTTCCACAATAATAATCCATCACTTTCTTCTTATCTAATAACTTTGTTTTATTCTTATTTTGACTCCCACTAGATCCACCTTCTATTGATCTTCTTCTAGAGATAATTAAAGAATTAGTTTCCTAATAAAAAAATATTTTATTTTCTTTATTTTTATGCCTATTTTCTACCTCAAGTACAATGCTCGCAACTTCAGTAAAAACTAAATTTATCCTCGCAACACTATTGGTCATATTTATGATGATATGATCACATGAATCTGGCAAACTTTATAGTAAAAGTTTACCATTTTATCTCTTCCATGTTGCGATCCATAAATAATAGTTGAAAGAATAATATTTTCAGAATATTAAAATGTTCTATAATTAAAGAAGGTTTAGACATTCAAATAGTAAAAAGCTTTCTTTTTAGGAAGATTTTATTGTATAATGGCTTTACTTCATTTTTCATAATGAAAAATGACTCTCAATGAATTTTTCTACTGCAAATTTCATTGCTATTTGTTTCATTTTATAGTGAATAGTACATGAAAATAATAGTAACTATTTGTGCTAAATACATCAAGAAATGTTCCTAGATATGTGAAGGGACTCTAAAAAATCATAGACCTTGAGGCTTTTTCACCCATTTGATAGAATTTTCTTAGACATGCATTATCTATAAAAGTTATTATCCTAAACCCCTATCTTTGATACTAAAGTTATTAAAATATAATTTGCAGCAATAATTTAAAATAGGAAATTGAATAAACTTGACAATAAATAAAACACAAGTAAATGATACTTGAGATTGAGATGTATTACAAACGAGAACTTCTCCTTATTATAGAAGAAAAAATCAGAAATCCCAAAAAGATTTCTATTATGAGCAAGGTGAAGTTCACCTACCCACTTAAATAATTTTTTTTTTGATGTTACATAAGATCTAAAGAAAAGGAAAAATTAAGTTTGGGTCCATAATTTTGAATTTTTTTTAAAGTTCCTTAATTATTATAAGTTTACAAAAAAAAACATCAAACTCAAAATACTTAATTTTTAGTGTTGTCAAATATGGAAACATAGACATATTTATCTTTGTGCCATGTCAACATGCCGCATCATATAAGAATTAAAAAAAATGTATGACATGTATTGAGATGTACTTTTTAGAAAAAAAAATAATAATCAAAAACAATTACGATCATATACAAGTATACAGTAATAAATAAGTGGTTTATATGCACATATAAATATATATGTGCATATAAACCTATATATATTATATACAAACATACGTATGGTGAATACATACATATATTTATAAGTATATAAATGTGTATATGTATATAAATTTATATCAATAAATAAATGTATATACGCTTATTCATGTATATATATATTTGTAGTTATACTATACATTTATAACATATATAGAGTTATATTTTTATATATGTATACCTATATATAAATGCATATACACTTATATAGGTATAACTATATATATGTTTATATATGTATGACTATATACTTCATAAGCATATATCCATTTATAAATACACATATAAATGTTTATAAATTTATATATAGTCATACATATATAAACATATATACCTATATCAGCATATATATGGTAATATGCTTAAATATGTATATACAATTATACTTACATAAATATACATACAATTCTAGTACACATTAATAACTTCAAAAAACTAAACACAAAAACTAGGGGAGTGGAGTAGGGAGAAGGGATAAAATAAAAATAACATTACATATAAATGTTTATTCATTTACATAAATGATTATAAAAATATATGTTATATATAAACTTATAAATATGTATACCTATATATATATATATATATATATATATATATATATATATATATATACACATACTTATAAATGTTTAAACTTATATAAACAATAATACATATAACATATCATGCATATAATGATTAAACTTATTATACATATAATGTATCTTATTTATAAACTTATTATAATTCATAATAAATGTCTAATATTATATATAAATGTTCACTCATTTATATAAATGATTATAAATGTCTTTTATATATAAACTTATAGACATCTATACTTCATATATAAATGTATATAACATTATATATGTGTGTGTGTGTGTGTGTTTAAATGTTTAAACTTATAAACTTAAATAAATGATTATATATTTTTAACAATTAAACAAATAATGTATATATATAAACATAATATACATATAACATATTGTACATATTATTTTATTTATACATATGGCATATTCAACTTATGAATGTATATAGGTTTATTTACTCTACAAGAAAAAATGAAATTAGAAATGACCAAATCCATTTCTAATTCCATTGCAATATTGAATTAGCAACCTCAATAGAAACACAAAGCTTTCATTTCTAAAATGCTCATTTCTAAATTTTAGAAATGGAAAATGCCTGGGCATTTCTAAAACATGTTATAAAATTTTTCATTTCTAATTTTAGTCCTAGAAAAGTAATCTTAGATATCATTTCTATTTTGATATTTAAAATATTGATGGAATGCAATAGAAACATAAGATCCATTTCTAAATTAGAAATGGATATTGAAACACAAATTTTCATTTCTATATTTTGTAACAAGAAGATGTCCCAATTATTGTAGTTTTTGTATGCTGTATACAAATTACATATACATACAAAAACCATATACCCTAAAATCAAGTGAGTACATGAGCATATTATTTATCCAATGACATTTACATAACATTCACTATAGAGTAACACATCAAATAACAAATATCAAAGTCTATCAATTCTAATACACATTAATAACTTCAAAAAATTATAATAACACAAAAACTAAAACTTCACTACAAAAATTTTCATTGAAAAAAAGTAATTACACAAAATCACAAATAACTATTAGTCCTTGTTGAGATGAGTATGATCCTCTAAAGATCTGAATGGATCTTTTCTATAATTATGAAAAAAAGATGAAGTTTATGCTAACTTGCACATTATTTTCTTCATATTAAAATTCTTCTGTTGCATTTTCTCATCTCTTTTCATTTTTTTTCTCCTCTCTTTTCACCATTTCTTTCACTTTTTTCATCCTCCTCTTTTTTTTCATTTCTTCAATTTGCTTTTGCATCTCTTTATTCTCTTTTTGCTTCTCCTCATTTTTTATTTGCAAAGTATGTTGAATTTCCTACATCTCCTCGTGAAACCTCTCATCAAACAAATTATCGTAACTGGAATATTATGATGAAGAACGCCAAATAAAACTTGGATAAAATATAGATTCATATGTACCAAGACTATACACTCATCATTTTTTGGATTCCACTTCAACAGCTTGAAGGTAATATGTGTAACATTAATATTTGGTGCCTCTCTAGAATGATCTGTCAATTTGGAAATAATATCAACCATATTCTCTACATCTTCATATAATTGTTACAATACAATATAACTTATCATTATTATATTCAGATAAAATTTATACCAGCACATGAAAGTGTCAACACCCTACTAAAAATTATTATATGAATAAAGTTAGTCATTATATTTAAGTAGTTCATATCTAATAACTCACCAGTTATGGTAAAAAAATACTCGACTTTGCATATTAATTCTTGTGAATTCCAAAAATTAAATTATTTTATAATTTTTTCTTTCATTAATTGCAATTTACATAAGACAACTACAAGTATAAATTAAGAAACTCACATTAATATCATTTGACTATTGTTCATAAATAATCAATTCTTCTTCTTGTGCATCTGCTTGAACAATTCAAACTTATCGGTGAATATCTCAACTTTACCTCTTGAAAATAAATAATAGTTACTAATGGGATATATGATACATTATTATAAATTAATTATCATTTTCATTCACAAAGGTCAAATCATAATAAATTAGAAAAAACAATTTTATCAAAATTCCTAAATATTGGTGTAGGGCATCTTTGAACCTCCAAAATATTTTGAAGGTCCTAATCCTTCAACTGCTTTCTTTGATTGATGATTGTATAATTCCATCTGGGATAATACATTTAACTCCTCATTATTCTAGTATTCTTACTATTTGATCCAAACATCAAAGGGGAAAACTATTTGACTTTGCATTTTTATCATACTTTTTTCTCCATTCTCAAAGCTTGTCATTGTATCTGACACCAGCCACACATTTCCATGTATCATTTGCTGAGATCGACAAAAAATTATTTCATTTATATTTTTTCTACAAAAAACAAAGAAAAAAATAATAAATTGTAATGCAATTATTTTCTTAGTAGTTCATAAAAACCAAATTGAAAACTGGTATATACAATAAAAATGTACTTCAAATTCTTTCCAATAAATTCTTTCATATTTTAGGCTATTTTTCTTCACTTTATACCCTCCACAATGAGTTTTTCCTTTAATATCTTTTGATTATATGAGAAGCAGAAGAAATAAATTTATAAGTAATTTAACATTAGCATGTACATATACATATAAATATAATACAACCATATTTCTGCTACTAAATTAATATTTTATGGATTTTTATTTCTTATCCAAAACATTCTAACATAAATATTTTTTTTAATTTTTAATGATAATGTTCGAAGAGTAGCAACATCATCGTTTGTTGTTAATTAAAATTACCATATTTTTACTTTAATTATTTACTTGTATGAAATAAAAATCTAAAAGCTATGTACTATTAATTGTCAGTTGTGGGTCGAATGAAGATTTTCTCATAACTTGGCATGCAAACTATGAATTGTGAATATCAAGCCATTGTTGATGTTGTAGCAACAACGCATGGGCCTCATAAGATAGGTGGGATAGAACTAACAATATCTTTCGATGCAAAATGAGAAGAAGATGGAATATCATTGATAGTCAATCCATGTTTCACATGATGAGGTGATTTCAACGTATTTTCTATACGTGTAGGAGAAGCTGAGATACATTTATAGTATTGTCATCACTAAATAAATATTGAATTCCTCTTCAACAAACTATTAATTGACTTCCTCTACCCCTTCCCACATATTGAGATACTTAGCCACTTGAATTATCACCTCTCCTCCCTAATTCAAATATATAAACATGAAAAAATGCAAAGACAATAAAAATATGTAATTAATATATCATTATAATAAAACATATGATAAACACCTTGACATTCACAAATGTGATTTTTTTTTATTTAACACTAAAATTATAACAATTACAAAATAAGCAACACAATATAACTTGAAACTCAATAAATGTCTACTAATCATTAGAAATTTCAAAAAATCATTTCTATCAACATATTCTTCACCTAATTATGTGATTAATTTCTCCTCATTATCTTCTTCAACATGGTCATCATGAATTTCCAAATAGTTTCTATCTTCACCAAGCAATGCTTTAAGTTCATCATCTGCTACATGATTGATTGGATGAAGTTCCACATTATTCTTTTGAAATATAGGCACATGTGATGGTGTGACAATAAAATTATTTTCAGGAACTTCCTTAACTGATCTAGGTTTTATTTTATATATAGCCTACCAATCACAAATATTTCTATTTTCATAAGTGGTGTAACACACATATTCTACTTGCACTACAAGAATGAATGGCTCATACTAATGATAATATTTCTAATGGTGCACATCAACAAGGTTGTATTAATGATGAATTCTTGTACCTAAATTTGGACTATGATCAAACCATTCACACTTCAATAGAATTATCCTATTAATTGGTAAAGTAGGATACTCCAAGTGTAGATTTTCATAGAGTTAACCATGAAAGTCAATATTAGATTCAATAGAGTTAGACCCCTTGATGCATATGCAACGGTTCATTGCAACTCTATTTAAACCATATTTTAAAGTGTGACATTTATATCCACTTACATATTATATGGGATACATCTATAAATTTTATAATGGTTATTTTGCAAGATCATTTATTTATCTATTACATATATTTGATGATGGAAAATAAACCTAAAAATGAAATAAAATAAAATCATACTTATATAATGTTGCATGTTAATTTTTAGAAGTAAGAATTATAAGTTATATACTGATAAATTTTTCTAACCAAAATATGAAATTTTTTTAGCTTTGCATCAATGGAATCATCATCAATATGTGATTGTTTTTTCCTTAATTCCTTAGCATAATTATACAAAAACAATATTGAAGATATTTTTAATAATAATAAAGGTATCACATACCATAACATAGAAATAACAATCTAAAATGATTAACAACAATGTACAACAATAAATAATTTATTTATATTAAAATTTTGAAGGTTGAAACCTAATGATAATGAACAATATATATATATATATACACCAAAATTTTTGAAGGCATGAAACTTTAACAATGAATAATATATATTTATATATATATATTAACTATTTTGTAGGTTGAAACATAATAACAATGAATAACTTTAAAAATTTTAAAGGTTGAAATATAACAATAATGTACAAATTAAAAAAATAAGAACCTCAATTCACAATTTAGAAAGTTGCTTTATCTATACTTCACTGAAGATGGAATCCATTAAAAATCAACTCCCATTTTTTGATATTAAAAAAATGCATATTATATCTCATGGCCGATAGATGACTATTTATACTACACGCTTCGTATGAGTTAAGATCCCTATTAATTTATTTATTTTTTGTGGCTAGTTGATGTTTGTTGTCATATTCTCATTGGCATATAGATATGCATTGGCATTGCAAATTTTTAGATGATTTCTATTACATAAAATGCTTTTTTCAAAATATTTAATATGCATTTTAATTTTAAAGGCATCACTTATTATAGAACATTAATATTTTGAAATCAAATAAATTCAAGAGCACTTAACCATATTGAAATATTACATATTAGGATTTGTGTTATTATTTTTTTAAGTGTTTAATTAACTCAAAAAATAATAGAATCTTAGAATGTTCATTTTATTAATCCCAAATATAAAAAATATTTAATTTCATAAAAGATTACTATTTCCATTTATGCTTGTAATTTTTAATTTTGCTTATGTCAAAATTGTGTTTGTTACTAGCATATATACAACTTTTTAAATCTTGCTTAATTTATGCAATTTCATCTTATATAGATAAATATCAAATATTTAGTTTTATGTATATGAGAAAAATATAAATGAAGACTTTTGCTCAATATTTAAGAGATTAAAGCAACCATACTTATCTCATTTAAATGCAAACTTACCTATTAATGATGTGACTACACTATTTTTATATCTATGTAATGCCCTAAATATGTTACTATAATTTTATTACAAATAAGTCACTATCTAAATTATTATAATTCAAGATAGATTTGTATTATGTGTTATAGAAATGAAAAATATAATATGACCTGATCACTAATGGATGAATATTAGACTAAAAGATGAGTTTTTGACTAATGAGTTTGTAGAGGGAATTGAAAATTTTGTTGGCTTTGCTAAAAAGCACAATGAATTTATGGATGAAACAAAAATAAGATGACTATGTAATGATCATAAATCAGAATTAAAATTTTCAAGATGTGGACATGATATGATTTCATCTTGTAAAAATAGATTTGTTAGAGACTATTATGTTCGGTGTAAACATAGGAAAATAGCTATGCTACAAACAACAAAATATTATGTACATAGTATTTTTGATTCGAATATTACAAAGAAATATGTCAATCCAAATGATGCAATTGAAGCAATGTTGAAGAATATTATTGATCATTCAATTTGGATGTCACTGATGATATCCCAAAATCATCAATAAAATAATGTTATAAAATGTTCAAAATATTAGAAGAAGAAGTTTGGCTAGGTAATCAATATAGCCACTCAAAGTTATTTCTAGTGGCTAGGCTATTGAATTTAAAAGTAAAATATTATTTTTCAGAAAAGTATTTTAATGAAATGTGTGAGTTGTCTGAATTATTACGAAATAATAACATCATGATAAATAGCTTTTATAGCACAATGAAGTTAATGTGAGTTTTGTGTTTGCATGTAGAAAAAATACATTGTTATATTATTGACTGGATTATATTTGGAGCATATATAGTGAAGTAATTGCTTGTAAATTTGGTAACTATCCTCTGTACAAATGACATATTGTATGTAAAAGGCAGAAAACAAATATTTCCAACAAGAAAATGTATTATTTTTTATTGACTCCTTATCTGCAAAGATTATTTATATCTAAAGTCTCTGCTAATGACATGAGTTGACACAGAGAGCATATTATTGATGAAGGTATGAAGCGACATTACTCAAATTTTCCATCTTTAAAATATTGTGATGATAATCATCCATCTTTTGTAGATGAAAATTGAAATATTAGATTAGAGCTATGCACAAATAGATTTTGGTCATTTGGATAAACCAAACAACAATACTCATCATGATCAGTACTTGTTACACCTTATAATTTACCGCCATAGATGTGGATGAAAGATGAGTACATAATTTTGTGTGTTATCATACTCGGTCTAAGAAACCCAAAATAAAAGTTAGATATTTTTCTATAGCCCCTGATTATAGAGCTAAAAATTTGTGGGAGCATGGTGTGAACTATAAGTGAACTATAAGTAAATATTGATGCATTTAGGAACTATAATTGATTTTTCTATATATTCAATATTGTCAAGATGATATAGTACATAGAAATTAGCTTTTATTTACTGCATAAAGGACTCTGATTCATTTTTTATGGGCAAAGGAGGAAAGATATCTTAGTTTGATAGCTAGCATAAGTTCTTACATATATAACATCCAATACGAATAAAAATTGATGTATTTAGGAAAAGCCATATAGTTGTAAAAGGGGCACAACCTTTGAGGTCATGTGCCTAAATATTAGATGTAATTGAAAAATATGGATTCAAAAATGTAGATTATATTAATACACAAATTTTGAAAAATTATCTTTGTAGTTGGAAGAAATAAAGTATCTTATTCGAAAACAAACCTAATCAAGCATAACTTAAGATGTGATGCACATTGAAAAAATTTTTTTGATAATATTTCTAATATTATCATGAACATGGAAGGAAAAAAAAGACAATGCCAAATCAAGAAATGATTTGAAAGAGTTATTTCACATCTAGAGTTATATAGAGATGAACCAACAAATAAATTCTCTAAGGCTTGTTGTAGTCTTAACAAGTATGCAATGGAAGCTTTGTTCAAATGACTAATAAAGCTCAAGTTTTCTGATGGATATGCATCTAACATGGAAAGATGCTCTGATATAAAGAAACATAAGTTATTTGGAATGAAAATTTATGGCTTCCATGTGTTCATATAGAGGCAAATACCCATTGCATTCCATGAATTACTTCCAAAGAATATTTGGGAAGCATTGTCAGAAATAAATATTATTTAAAGAATCTCACTTGTAATATTATAATAAAGGATTACATGGAGCAATTACAAAATAACATACCCATAATTATATGCAGACAAGAGCATATTTTTTTCATAGCTTCTTTTACTCCATTGAACATATTCTGATCCACGTGCCTTATAAAAATAATGATAGTAGGCCTTATGTAATATAAATGGATGTATCTATTTGAGAGGCTATATAATTTTTATTTGGTAATCTAGAAAAAAGATGATGAACAAAAGGATGATGAACAAAAGGATGATGAAGAAAAGGATGATAAAGAAGATGATGAAGAAGAAGAATATGAAGATGAATAAAAAAAGGAAGAATAAAAAGAAGAAGAATAAAAAGAATAATAATAATAATAATAATAATAGTAATAATAATAATAAAGAATAAGAAGAAGAATAATAATAATAATAATAAGAAAAATATGAAGAAGAAGAAGAAGAAAAGAAATAACAAGAAGAATAAGAAGAAAAAAATGATGATGATGAATAAGAAGAAAAAGAAGAAGAGAAAATAAAAGTAAGAATAAGAAGAATGAGAAGTAGAAGAAGAATACATAGAATGAAAAGAAGAACATAGAGAAAAATAAGAATAAAAAGGAGGAGGAGAATAAAAATTAGGAGAAGGAGAAGAAGTAGGAGAATAAGGAGATGAAGAAGAATAAGGAAAAGAAGAAGTAAAAAAATAAAGAAGAAGAAGCAGCCTCTTCTTCATCATCTACTTCTTCATCATACTTTTCATCATCATCCTTTTCTTAATCATTTTTTTCTTCATCATCATCTTTTAATCATTATTTTTTCATCATCCTTTTCTAAATCATCCTCTTTTCATCATCCTCTTCTTTTTCTTCCTTTTCTTCTTCTTCCTCTTCTTCTTCGTCCTCTTCTTCGTCTTCGACTTCTTCTTCTTCCTCTTCTTCTTATTCTTATTCTTCTTCTTTCTCTTTTTCTTCTTCCTCTTCATTTTTTTCCTCTTCTTCTTCCTCTTCTTCTTCTTGCTCTTCTTCCTCTTCTTTTTTTCCTCTTCTTTTTCTTCCTCTTATTATTGTTCCTCTTCGTTTTATTCCTTTTCTTCTTCTTCCTCTTCTTCTTCTTTCTCTTCTTTTTCTTCCTTTTTATCTTCTTCCTCTTCTTCTTCTTCCTCTTCTTTTTTTTTCATCATCTTCTTCTTCATTTCTTCTTCTTTCTCTACTTCTTCTTCCACTTCTTCATATTCTTCTTCTTATTCTTCTTCTTCCTATTCTTCTTCTTCCACTTATTCTTCTTCCTCTTCTTCTTCTACCACTTCTTCTTCTTTTTCTTGTTCTTCTTCGTCTTCTTCTTCTTCTGCTTTTTTTTAATCCTCTTTTTCTTCTTCCTCTTCTTCTTTTTCCTATTCTTCTTCTTCCTCTACTTCTTCATCATCTTCTCCTTTCTCTTCTTCTTCCTCCTCCTCCACTTTTTATTCCTCTTCTTCTTCTTCTTCCTCCTCTTCATCTTCATCCTCTTCTTTTTATTCCTATTCTTCTTCTACTTATTCTTCCTCTTCTTCATGTTTTTCTTTTTTTTCTTCCGATTCTTCTTCTACTTCTTATTGAACTTCTTCTTTTTTTCTTCTTCTTCCACTACTTCATTTTCCTCTTCTTTTTCTTCTTCATTTTCTTATTTTTTCACTTCTTCCTCTTCTTCTTCTTCCTTTTCTTCTTCTTCCTCTTCTTCTTATTCCTTTTATTCTTCTTCTCCTTTCACTTTTTCTTCTTCCTCTTCTTCTTCTTCCACTTCTTTTTCTTCCTCTTCTTCTTCTACCACTTCTTCTTCTTCTTCTTCCTCTTCTTCTTCTTCCTCTTCTTCTTATTTTTTTTATTCTTATTTTTTTTCATCTTCCTCTTCTTTTTATTCCAGTTCTCCTTATTCCTCTTATTCTTCATCCTCTTCTTTTTTTCCTTTAGTTCTTCTTCCTCTTCTTCTTCTTCCTCTTCTTCTTCTTCCTCTTCTTCTTTTTCCTCTTATTCTTCTTCCTCTTATTCTTCTTCCTCTTCTTCTTCCTCTTTTCTTCTTATTCTTCTTCTTCCTCTTCTTCTTCTTCTTCCTCCTCCTCTTCTTCTTCTTATTCTTCTTCTTCCTCTTCTTCCTCTTTTTCTTCTTCTTCCACTTCTTCTTCTTCTTCTACCTCTTCTTCTTCTTCCTCTTCTTCTTCGTCTACCTCTTCTTCTTCTTATTCTTCCTCTTCTTCTTCTTCATGTTCATCTTCTTCCTCTTCTTCTTCTTCCTCTTCTTCTTCTTCTTCGTCTTCTTCTTCTTCTTTTTCTTCCTTTTCTTCTTCTTCCACTTCATCATTCTATTATTCTTCTTCCTCTTCTTCCTTTACTTCTTCTTCCTTTACTTCTTCTTCCTCTCTTTCTTTTTCTTCTTCTTCCTTTTCATTTTCTTTTTATTTTTCTTACTCTTTTTCTTCTTCTTATTACTCTTCTTCTTTTTCCTCTTCTTCTTCCTCTTCTTCTTCTTCATGTTCTTCTTATTCCTGTTCTTATTCTTCCTCTTCTTTTTATTCCTCTTCTTATTCTTCTACTTCTTCTTCTTCCTCTTCTTCCTATTCCACTTCTTCTTCTTCCTCTTCTTCCTATTCCACTTCTACTTGTTCTCTATCTTCTTGTTCTTCTTCTTCTTATTCTTCCTCCACCTCTTCTTCCTCTTCTTCTTATTCCTCATCTTATTCTTTTTCCTCATCTTCTAATTCCTCTTTTTATTCTTACTCTTCTTTTTTTCTTCTTCTTCTTCTTCCACTTTTTTTTTCTTCCTCCTCTTCTTCTTTTTTTCCTCTTATTTTTCTTCTTCTTCTTCTTCCTCTTCGTTATATTCCACTTCTTCCTCTTCTTCATCATCTGCTTGTTCTTCTTCCTCTTCTTCCTCTTCTTCTTCTTCCACTTCTTCTTCTTCTTCCTCTTCTTCTTTTTTTTATGGTTTTATTTATAAATTAGAACCCTCTCTTTTGGCGGAGGAATACCATTTGTACAAGCTACTTCTACCCATTTCCCTTTTTCACCCAATTTTTAAAACTAAAAAATAGACAATCATAATTTTATTAACTCATAATCTATTTAAGATTAAATCAAATTGAAATGATGATTCTTCTTTTTTTTTTATTTCTGATCCATTAATTAACTGCAGCTTCTCGATTATTTTGATCGATTAAGCTGTAAGAGATGCCCTTCATATTGATCTTTATGTATATCTTTCCCATACTATGTTTATACTTTAATTCTTTATGGACTGTCTTCCTGAAATAACTTCTACCAGCCTGCTCCCACGCAACTTCAGGAATCCAGAATCAAAAATCCAGCAACTACCTTTAAAATTGATGTCCTTGCTCCTTCTTTATCATTTGTATATGTCTATTCTCATATCCATTTCTTTAGACGTTCCCACTTATGATAAAAGTATATCCTACATAAAACAAAAGTATCAAGATTTATTGGATAGAAGATCCATTACTTACCTATCCTTTACCCAGTACAAGAGAGAGTGTGTCTTTTGTTCTTCGTAGCATGCTTCCTCTTGAAAATCAATCCCAGCTATCTTTAAGCTCCCTTTGCTGCTCACCCTTTAGTAATAATGCATAGATACATATACTCATTGACTAGGACTCTACTAATATAAATACAAGCTTCCATCAAAAGGAACTAAAAGAAACAGACCACCGAGCCTAAGTAACAGACATCCACAACCGACTCGAACCAGCAATTTTGAACCTCAAAAGAACAAACTCAAAAAAACAGCAAAGTGTTTGTGCTGTGTACCCAGCTTTCTGCCCCTTTTGAGTTAAATATTCAGCTTCAATACCTGTAAAATATAAAAGAAATACAGTTCAAGCCAACAGTCTAAAGCTTAGATTTCTTACCTGTTTATTCCTTTTAGTTATTCACCTCGATTTCATTAATCACCCCTCAGGACCAGGGAGATTTTTGAAATACAATCCTGCATATATTAGAAGCAACAAAATCGAAAAAACCAGTAGAGATATAAAAAATAAATGTTATTCTGAGAACCTTCTAAAATAAGGAAGTTCTTTGCGGTCCAATATTATGAATCCTACTAGTTTTTTTGGAAGAGTATCCTCATTAAACTCTTGATCTCCTCTTAATCTTCCTTCCTTGGCTAACCAATCTGCCAATGTGTTAACCTCTCTATATATATGATTTATGGTATAATCTAGAGTTTTTGTTATTTGCAGGATTTCCTCGATTTCCTCCTCATATCTCCATAATGAAACTTGTTTATTAATTAAATTAACTAAGATTTTTGAATCTATTTGAATGTCTATGTTCTTAATATTAGATTTTTTACACAATCTAACTCCTTCTCTTAATGCTAATATCTCAGCATGTAGTGCTGATGAAGCATGGAACTTCCTTGTGAAAGCTAAAATTAGCTCTCCTTCGGAGTTCCTTATCAATCCCCCCCCCCCCTCCCCCCTCCTGCTGCTCCAATGTCTCTGTCAAAGCTGCCATCAGTATTTAGTGTCATTCTATCTTTCGTAGGTTTTTCCCATTTTAATTCTTTTATTTTAAAGTGTTTTGGCAACTTTTCTTTTAGATTCCAAAAAGTCATAATATCTTTATCTAGGCTCTTGCCTTGGTTCTTTAAAGGAAAAATCTCCGAAATTTTTCTAGTCTCTTCTTTTATCTCCTTCCAGATATCTTCAACATTCATACGAAACCCTTCAAATCTACTTTTATTTCTGGCCTTCCAGATGCACCAGATAACTATTAGCGGAACATTACATTTAATCCATTTCTGTGTATGATTTATAGATTTTATGTTACACCATTTTTGAAGTCTAGTTTTTATTGCGAGCTGTTCATATTTTATATTCAGCTCTGTTCCTAGTTTCCTCCATATTTCTGCTGCTACCTTTCCATTTGAGAATAGATGATCCAGTGTTTCTATATCAGATGCACAGCATTCGCATCTTGAAACTAACTGAATACCTTTCTTTGTTAAGTTATTATCTAGTGGAACAATATTAGAAAGAACTTTCCACATAAAAGTTTTTATTTTTTGAGAATTATCATTTTCCCAAGTCCATTTAAATAAAATCTGCTCTACTTGCCTTTTTCTAATAACATTCTTGACAGATTTGAGAAAAAATGTTCCTTCTGGTGTTAACGTCCATTTCCATCCTTCTTTAGTGAGTTTTGAATAATTTTCCACTAGATCTCTTTGTTTGAGCATTTGAACCCAAATCTACGAACTCTTACTTTTATTTTTTTCTTTATAAGTATCATCTTTTAAATAGTACTTCGCACGCATGAATTTCGCCCATAAACTATTATTTTCTTTTAGTCTCCACCATCTCTTACTAGCCCATGAATTAGCTAAATCTGATAGATCAATGAAACCCAGTCCAGATTCTTGGACGGGAAGACATAAATCATTCCATTTTTTCCAATGCATTTTATATTTTCCCTCTTTTTCCCCCATAAGAAATTAGCGAATTCCTTTTCAATCTTTTTAATTAACTTACTTGGTAGTTTCATAATCATGATATTATGCATTAATGAGCTTTCTAAAACGTGTTTTATTAATATTATTCTTCCCCCATACTCAAGATTTCTTCCTTCCATCCCGCAATTTTCTTTTTTAATTTAACTATTAAAAAAACCAAGTATTCAGCCTTGAGTTTACCTTCATATACTGGACAGCCTAGATATATCATTTATCTTTTTTTATGAGAGAAACCAGTGACTTTTTTAATTCTATGAGCTAGTGCTATGGGTGCTTTATAAGATATCATATATTGGCATTTTCGTTTATTTAGTTTTTGCCCTGTTTCATCTTCTAAGCAAATTAACAACTTCATCAGATTTTGTAAAGATGTAAACCCTCCATTGGTGAAGATCATCACATCGTCCGCATACGCTAAACAACTCACTAGTGGAGTGTTTTTTGGTTGCCTGAATGTACCTATCAAGCCTTTTGCCCTCTCATCTTTAAGATTAACTATTAAGAGTTATAAATATATATTAAATAATAGTGGTGAAAGCGGGTCCCCTTGTCTTAGACCTCTGACCGATTTTATTTCTTCTCCTACTTTTCCATTTGTTATAATTCTAACCCAGCTATTAGAGATGCATCTGTAAACCAGATCAATCCATGTTTCCGAGAATCCCATTTTTCTCATAATGAAACAAAGAATATTCCATTCTACTCTATCAAATGCTTTGGATAAATCTAGTTTAATTATAACATTATGCCCTCTTTTTTTTGTTCCTATATCTCTACACAATTCTTTAGCTAAACTTATATTCTCCATTATCAATCTATTTTTCATGAAACCTGATTGCTCTATTGAAATAATTTTAGGTAAAACGTGAGAAAGTCTGTTTTGTAAAATTTTTGCTAAAATTTTATATATTGAATTACATAAACTAATCGGTCTAAAATCTTCCCCTGTTTGTGGATTTTCTATTTTTGGAATGAGGACAATATGAAAGCTGCCCCATTTTTTTCCTATTTCAGCGCCACAAAATATACTGTTTATGGCTTTTTCTATATCTTTTTTGATTATATCCCAACAAATCTGAAAAAAACAAAAATTCCATCCATCGGGGCCTGCTGCATTGTCCTTGTTCATACTGAAAATGACTGCTTTTATCTCATCTTCATCAGGGAAGTTGATTAACATATTATTATCTTCAGCTGTAATTTTATTTTCAATTTTTTGCAATAATGTATATCCTTTCAGCTCTATTTTTTCACTTAATTGATTTTTGAAAAACTTTGTGAAATAATTTTGAATATCTAAATCATCATGCACCCATACTTCCTCATTATTTTTTATACCACTAATTCTGTGTTTCTGTTGTTTAATCTTAACTATTCTTTGATAAAATTTTGTGTTCTTATCTCCTTCTTTTAACCATTTTAATTTAGATTTTTGTTTCCAAAATATTTCTTCCATTAGTAGTTTAAGTTTCAAATCAGCTTGTGCTTTGCTTAATGCTCTTCTATTGTTATCATTTTGGTCAGATTCAAATTCTAATTCTTTTTTAGAGACTAAATCTTCAGCATCTGTTACATTTTTGTTAATATTGCCAAAAACTTTTTTATTCCATAGTTTCATGTCTAATTTTAGCCTACTGAGTTTGTGATTCAATATTTGAATGAAATTTCCTGATGCTTCTCTATTCTAGGAGCTTTTACCATATTCAAAAAATCATGATGCAAACACCAAGCATTTTGAAATCTAAAGGAACCTCCTGTGCAAGTAAAATTTTTAATGGTAATCAAAAGTGGGCTATGATCAGAACAGGTCTTATTCAAATGTTTCACCTCTGTCACACCGAAATGCTCAAGCCATAAAAAATTGAATAACACTCTGTCTAATCTAGCCCAGATTGTACCCTTCTTTTTCCAATTATTACACCATGTAAAAAGAGAGCCCAAGAATTTAGCCTCTATTAAGCTAGTCTTGTTTACAATATCATTAAAATGTAGCATGGCTTTTTTATTTGGAGCTTTTCCTCACTTCTTTTCTTTAAAATTTCTAACTGAGTTGAAATCTCCTCCTATGATCCAAGGCTTTTTTTTCTAAAGATATTTCCTCCATATCTTCCCATAATTCTTTTCTATCTTCTTTTTTGTTTTTGGCATAAACTATCGTGATAATTTCATTAACATTATGACTTAAACTAATATTTTTTAACTGGTTTGTATCTTTTATGATTTTTATGTTTAAATTACTTTTCCACAATACCCAAATTTTACCATTATTGTTAGCATATGCATGATCAAATCCTAATAAGTTTTTGTAATGTCCTATTTGATCTCTATCTACCATGGGTTCAGCTATAGCAATAAGATTAATCTTATGCAAGTATATTAATTTTTTCAATCTGTTTCTAGAGGGGAGATTAGCAATTCCCCTAATGTTCCAGTAAATGTAATTATACATTAATTAATGACTTAGCTTGCGCTCTAGTAGTGCACTTGGTTTCGTATGTTTTGTTTAAGTATTTTTTCATATTCCTTGGTTTTTTTAAAGAGCTCAAATCCCCTCCTCTTTCCCCTTTCCATTCTCGAACCATTTGAATAGCCATTATTTTTAACTCCTCAATAGCCCACTCCTTATTACCCATGTTATATTTTAGTTTTTCTAGATTTATATCATCTCTTTGCATTCTGATTTTCTGCTCTTCTTCCTCTCTATCGGTATAGAGGGAAGTCAAACTTCTTAACTCTAAATCTTCCTCTGAGTAATCAACTATAGGTACTGCCCAAGCTTTATTTTTATTTTGTTTGTTTTTCATATAAACTCTTGTTCTTCTATTTAAATCTGATATTTTAATTATCATTTCAGCCCTTCTTGCATCTTCTAAATTAGTTAATGCCCTATCCTCTTCTTCATTCAATTTATTGTATTCAATTAATTTTGTATCATTTTTATCATTTTTCTGTTGTTCAAAGTGAACAGATTGTGTGAGTTGGGGTTTTTTTTGATATCTTACTATCTCTCTCCCCCTTCCAGCTGCCATGAATCTATCCTCCCTCATTATATTGTTTTCCTCTCTTCATTTTTAACTAGACAAACATCCATACCATGTCCCATTTTCCTGCAGCAAGAGCAATAATTTGGGAGGTTTTCTGGAACAACTTGCTGCCAGAAACCTCCACCATTTGTGTCTCCTATCCAAATACGCAAAGGGATAGGCTTCTGTAAATCAGTTTCAATGCAAATACGTGCTACACTTGGTCTGGAAAGTGTAGCAGTAGCACCATCCAAGAGAAGAGGAGAACTAATAGAGCAAGCAATGCGATACAGAGCATATTTATCAAAGAAGTGAATCGGTAGCAAGGGAAACATGAACCATACCGGAGCTACCGACGATTCTTCTTTCGTGGAGAAGCTTTTTGTCCATTTAAAGGTTCTCATGGGATAACCCATGATATAGCAGATGCTTCGCAACCAAATTCTGTGAAAATCCTCTTCGGAAAACAATTGTAACAGGATGTGTTTGTCATCAATTAATCCAACCTTAAAAAGTATTTTAAGCTTCAAGGAATCGAAGAATGCACGAATGTCTTCCATGCGAGGGCGCCCGTGTGAAAATTTGCCAACGAGAGAGTATTTGTGAGGCTCGGTTAGCTTCTTTAAATCATCGGGCGAGAACAATATCGAGGGCTCCTCGATAAAATTCGGGTGAGTGTCCGAAGAGGATGACACTGTGCGCGCGGTTTGTTTAAGAAAATTAGAAAATGATTTCTTATTTCTAGAAAAATTTGAACTTTCTCTTAAAAAACCTTGAAATCTGCTTCTTCTTCCTCAAAATTTGAAATTTCTCTCTCTAGAAAAAATTTCTCTCTCTTGAAAAAATTTCTCTCTAGAAAGTTGAGAGCGTTTTTTTCTTCTTGTTTTCTTCTTCTTTCTTCTTCCTCTTCTTCTTATTTCTTTTATTCTTATTCTTTTTCATCTTCCACTTCATCTTCCTCTTCTTTTTATTCCAGTTCTCCTTATTCCTCTTATTCTTCATCTTCTTCTTCTTTTTCCTTTACTTCTTCTTCCACTTATTCTTCTTCTTCCTCTTCTTCTTCTTCTTCTTCCTCTTCTTCTTCTTCTTCTTCCTCTTATTCTTCTTCCTCTTCTTCTTCTTCTTCCTCTTCTTCTTCCTCTTCTTCTTCTTCTTCTTCTTCCTCTTATTCTTCTTCCTCTTCTTCTTCTTCTTCCTCTTCTTCTTCCTCTTCTTCTTCTTATTCTTCTTCTTCATCTTCTTCTTCTTCCTCCTCCTCTTCTTCTTCCTGTTCTTCTTCTTCCTCTTCTTATTCTTCTTTCACTTCTTCTTCTTCTACCTCTTCTTCTTCTACCTCTTCTTCTTCTTCCTCTTCTTCTTCTTCTATCTCTTCTTCTTCTTCTACCTCTTCTTCTTCTTCTTCTCTTCTTCCTCTTCTTCTTCTCATGTTCATTTCTTCCTCTTCTTCTTCTTCCTCTTCTTCTTCTTCATGTCATCTCTTCTCTTCTTCTTCTTCCTCTTCTTCTTCTTCTTCTTCTTTCTTCTTTTTCTTCCTTTTCTTCTTCTTCCACTTCATCATTTTATTATTCTTCTTCCTCTTCTTCTTCTTCCTTTACTTCTTCTTCCTCTCTTTCTTTTTCTTCTTCTTCCTTTTCATTCTCTTTTTATTTTTCTTACTCTTTTTCTTCTTCTTCTTATTACTCTTCTTCTTTTTCCTCTTCTTCTTCTTCCTCTTCTTCTTCTTCATGTTCTTCTTTTCTTGTTCTTATTCTTCCTCTTCTTTTTATTCCTCTTCTTATTCTTCTACTTCTTCTTCTTCCTCTTCTTCCTATTCCACTTCTACTTGTTCTTTCTCTTCTTGTTCTTCTTCTTCTTATTCTTCCTCCACCTCTTCTTCTTCTTCTTCTTACTCATCTTATTCTTTTTCCTCATCTTATTCTTTTTCCTCATCTTCTAATTCCTCTTTTTATTCTTACTCTTCTTTTTTTCCTCTTCTTCTTCTTCCACTTTTTTTTCTTCCTCCTCTTCTTCTTTTTTTCCTCTTATTTTTCTTCTTCTTCTTCTTCCTCTTCATTATATTCCACTTCTTCCTCTTCTTCATCTTCCGCTTTTTCTTCTTCCTCTTCTTCTTCTCTCTTTTCTTCTTTTTTCATCTTCTACTTCTTCCTTTTCTTCTTCTTTTACTTATTCTTCTTCCTCTTCTTCTTCTACCTCTTCTTCTTCTTCCTCTACTTCTTCATCTTCATCTTCATCTTTCTCTTCTTCTTCTTCCTCTCCACTTTTTCTTCCTCTTCTTCTTCTTCCTCCTCTTCATCTTCTTCCTCTTCTTCTTCTTCCTATTCTTTCTATTCCTCTTCTTCTGCTACTTTTTCCACCTCTTCTTCTTGTTTTTCTTTTTTTTTCTTTCTCTTCTTCTACTTCTTCTTGCACTTCCTCTTATTTTTCTTCTTCAACTTCTTTTTTTTCCTCTTCCTCTTTTCCTTTTCTTTTTTTCCACTTCTTACTCTTCATCTTCTTCTTCTTCCTCTTCTTCTATTTCCTCTTCTTCTTATTCCTTTTATCCTTCTTCTTCTTCTTTCACTTTTTATTCTTCTTCTTCTTCTTGCACTTCTTATTCTTCCTTTTCTTCTTCTTACACTTCTTATTCTTCTTCTTCTTCTTCTTTTTCCTCTTCTTCTTCCTCTTCATCTTCTGCATCTTCTTATTCTTCCTCTTCTTCTTCCTTCCTCTTTTTCTTCTCTTCCTCTTTTTCTTTCTTTCTTCTTCTTCTTTTTTCTTCTTCTTCCTTCTTCTTTCTCTTC
>JAREIK010001056.1:543640-546140 GCA_029783825.1 Sapria himalayana
GGATTAGCTTAGGAATAATAAGAGATCTTTTGATCTTACATTGAATTACAATTTTGCGATAGATTTCTACTTCCATTTCTTTTTTGTATTATACTTCTGTTCTTCATCTTTCCTTATTTTTGTTATTATTATTATTATTATTCATCATTTATCTTTTCCTCTTCTACTTGTTTTCTATTTGTAATGATATTTTTTATTCTTTTTTTCTTCTTCTTCTCTGCATGTTCTTCTTATTCTTATTCTTTATTATTCTTCTCTTCTTCTTGTTTTTATGATTCTTCTTTTTTCATATTCTTCTTTCTTCTTTCACCTTTTCTTCTACTTATTCTTTAATTGTTTGATCTTTATCTTTTTCTTTTTCTTTTTCTTCCTTTTCTTCTTCTTCTCTATTTCTTCTTCTTCTTCTTCCTCTTCTTCCACTTCTTCCTCTTTGTCATCTTCTCTTCCTTTTCTTCTTCCATTTTCTTCCTCTTATTATTATTATTATCTTCTTCTTCCTATTATTCTATTATTATTCTCACTTTCAATTCTACTACTACTTCTTCTTATTCTTCTTTTTTCTTCTTATTCTTCTTTCTTTTATTCTTCGTCTTTTTCTTCTTTTTCATCCACATCATATCATCATTTTCATATTCTTTCTTTCTTTCTTTATTTCTTCCTTTTATACTTATTGTTCTTCATTTATTATTTTATTATTATTCTTCTTCTTCTTCTTAATCATCTTATTCTTTATCTTCTTAATATCTTATTCTTTATCTTCTTCAACTTTCTATCTATTTATTTCTTTTTCAATCTCTTGTGTATTTTATTTTTCTTTTCTTCTTCTTCTTCTTCTCTTCTTCTTCTCTTCTTCTTCTTCTTCTTCTTTTTCTCTTCTTTTTCTTCTTCTTTTTCTTCTTCTTCTTCTTCTTCATCTTCTTCATCATATTTTCTTCATTTTTCGTATTCTTCTTAATTTTTTCTTCTTTTTTATTCTTCAGCTTTTTCTTCTTCTTCTTCTTCTTCCTCTACTTCTTTTTATTCTTCTTCTTCCTTTTCTTATTCTTCTTCTTATTCTTTTTCCTCTATTTCTTCTTATTCTTCTTCCTATTTAACTTTTTTTTCTTCTTCTTATTCCTTTCTTATTATTCTTATTTTTTTCCTCTTTCATATCATCATCATCTTCTTCTTCTTCTTCTTCTTCTTCTTCTTTATCATCATCATCTTCTTCTTCTTCTTTATTATCTTCTTCGTTACCTTATTTATACTTCTTCTTTTTCTTCGTATTATTATTCTTCTTCTCCTCTTGTTCTTCTTACTCTTGTTCTTCTTCCTCATGTTCTTATTCCTCTTCTACTATAATTTTTATTGTTCTTCTTTTTTCTTTTTCTTCTAATACTACTACTTCTTCTTCTCTTCTTCTTCTTCCACTTCTTCTTCTTCTTGTACTACCTTTATTCTTCTTTTTCTATTTCCTTCTTTTTCTTTTTCTTCTTCTTCTTCTTCCTCTTTTGTTTTCTTCTTCTTTTTTCTTCTTCCTCTTCTGTTTCTCTTCTTCTTCTTTCTCTTCATATTTCTTCTTCTTTTTCTTCCTCTTCTATTTCTTCTTCTTTTTCTTCTCTCCTCTCTCTTATAAATCATTTTCTTCTACTTTACTTCTTATTCTTCTTTTTTCTTCTCTTTTTCTTTTCTTCCTTTTCACCTTCTTCTTCTTTTTCTTATTTTTATCCTTTCACTTTTTTTGTTGTTATTATTATTATTAGTATTATTCTTCTTCTTCTTCCTCTTTTATTCACTTCCTCTTATTATTTGTCCTCTATTATTCTTCTTCTTTTTCCCTTCATCTTTTTCTCCTATTTTTTCCTCTTCTTCTTTCTTTCTCCTCCTCTTCTTCTTTTCTACTTTTTCTTCATCTTCTCTTCTACCTTCTTTTCTTCTAATTCTACTTTTACTTCTTTATGTTCTTCTTTATTTCTTCTTTTCTATATTTTTTTTTCTTTTCTTCTTCATTTCTTTTTCTTCTTCTCTTTTTCTTCTGCTTCTTTTTCTTTTTCTTCTTCTTCTACTTATTCTTCTGTCTACTTTTATTCTTTTTTTCCATATCTTTTTCCTATTCATCATCTTCTTCTTATTCTCTCTCTTCTTCATCTATTCTTCTTTTCTATTCTTCTTCTTCTTCCTCCTCCTCCTCCTCTCTTCTTCTTCTTCTTCCTATTCTACTTTTATTTTCTTCTTCTTCCTTCTCTTATTATAATTCTTCTTTCTCTTCTTCTTCTTCTTCTCTTCTTCTTTTTCTCTCCATCTTATTTTTCTTCATTTCCCTCCACTTCTTCTTCATCTTCTTCTACTTCTTCTTATCTTCTTTTTGTCCCTATCATTTTCTTCATCATAATTCTTCTTCTTCTTCTTCCTTCTCTTCTTATTATTTTAGGTTTTTTTTCATCATCATCATCATCTTCTTCTTCTTCTCCTTCTTCCATTTTTTCCTCTTCTTCTTCCATTTTTTTCTTCATCAATTTCT
>JAREIK010001056.1:548640-596574 GCA_029783825.1 Sapria himalayana
TTATACTTCTTCTTTTTCTTCGTATTATTATTCTTCTTCTTCCTCTTGTTCTTCTTACTCTTGTTCTTCTTCCTCATGTTCTTATTCCTCTTCTACTATAATTTATTATTGTTCTTCTTTTTCTTTTTCTTCTAATACTACTACTTCTTCTTCCTCTTCTTCTTCTTCCACTTCTTCTTCTTCTTGTACTACCTTTTATTCTTCTTTTTCTATTTCCTTCTTTTTCTTTTTCTTCTTCTTCTTCTTCCTCTTTTGTTTCTTCTTCTTTTTCTTCTTCCTCTTCTGTTTCTTCTTCTTCTTCTTTCTCTTCAATTTCTTCTTCTTTTCTTCCTCTTCTATTTCTTCTTCTTTTTCTTCTTCTCCTCCTTCTTATAAATCATTTTCTTCTACTTTACTTCTTATTCTTCTTTTTCTTCTTCTTTTTCTTTTTCTTCCTTTTCACCTTCTTCTTCTTTTTCTTATTTTTATCCTTTCACTTTTTGTTGTTATTATTATTATTATTATTCTTCTTCTTCTTCTTCCTCTTTTTATTCCACTTCCTCTTATTATTTGTCCTCTTATTCTTCTTCTTCTTTTTCCACTTCATCTTTTTCTCCTATTTTTTCCTCTTCTTCTTTTCTTTCTCCTCCTCTTCTTCTTTTTCTACTTTTTCTTCATCTTCTTCTTCTACCTCTTCTTCTTCTAATTCTACTTTTACTTCTTTATGCTCTTCTTTTATTTCTTCTTCTTCCTATTATTTTTTTTCTTTTCTTCTTCATTTTTTTCTTCTTCTTCTTTTTCTTCTGCTTCTTTTTCTTTTTCTTCTTCTTCTACTTATTCTTCTTCTACTTTTATTCTTTTTTCCATATCTTTTTCCTATTCATCATCTTCTTCTTATTCTCTCTCTTCTTCATCTTATTCTTTTTTCTATTCTTCTTCTTCTTCCTCCTCCTCCTCCTCTTCTTCTTCTTCTTCTTCCTATTCTACTTTTTATTTTTCTTCTTCTTCCTTCTCTTATTATAATTCTTCTTTCTCTTCTTCTTCTTCTTCTTCTTCTTCTTCTTTCTCTCCATCTTATTTTTCTTCATTTCCCCTCCACTTCTTCTTCATCTTCTTCTACTTCTTCTTCTTCTTTTTTGTCCCTATCATTTTCTTCATCATCATATTCTTCTTCTTCTTCTTCCTTCTCTTCTTATTATTTTTAGTTTTTTTCATCATCATCATCTTCTTCTTCTTCTTCTCCTTCTTCCATTTTTTCCTCTTCTTCTTCCATTTTTTTCTTCATCAATTTCTTCTTATTCTTCCTCTTCCTCTTCTTCTTCTTCCTCCTTCTTCTTCTTCTTCTTCTTCTTTTTCTTCCTATTCTTCTTCTAATTCTATATATTCTTCTTCTTCATTTGCTTCTTATTCTTTTTCTTCTTTTTCTTTCCTTCCTACTATTTCTTCTTCTTCTTCTTTCTCCCCTGCTTTTATTATTTTTTTTTTCTTCTTCCTATTCTACTACTACTTCTTCTTTCGTTTCATATAATAATTATTATTTTTCTTTTTCTTTTTATTTTTTTCTTCTTTTCTTCCTCTTCTTCATTTTCATTTTCTTCTTCTTCTTACTCCTATTTTTTCTTCTTATTCTACTATCTCTTCTTCTTCTTTTTCTCTATATTTTTTCATCATTTTTTTCTACTTTTTTCTTTTTCCTCTTTTAATTCTTCATCATCATCTTTTTCTTCTTCCTCCTCTTCTTTTTCTTCTTCTTCTTCTTCTTTCTCTACTTCTTCTTCTTCTTCTTCTTCTTCTTCTTCTTCTTCTTCTTCTTTCTCTTCTTCTTCTTCTTCATATTCTTCTTTTTTCACTTATTATTCTTCTTCTTCTACTTCTACTTCTTCTTCTATTTCTTCTTATACTTCTTCCTCATCCTCTATTCTTTTCTTCTTCTTCTTCTTCTTCTTTCTATCCTCCTCCTCATCCTCATTCTTTTTATTCTTTCTCTTCTTGTTCTTCTTTAACTTCTTCTTATTCTTCTTTTCCTTTATCATTATCATGTTCTTCTTCTTCTTCTTTATTTTCTTTCTTCTTCTTAATCAACATATTTTTATTCTTCTTCATCCTCTTCCACTTCTTCTTCTTGTTCTTCTTCTTGTTCTTCTTCTTCTTCTTGTTCTTACACTTCAAATAGTTTTTAATCTTTTTTATATTGTTCTTCTTCTTCTTATTTTTCTTTCTCTTCTTTTTCTATTTTTCTTCTTCTTCCATATTTCTTTCTTCTTCATTTTCTTCTTCTTATTCTTCTTCTTCCTCCTATTCTTCTTATTCTCTTCTTCTGTTGTTGCTTCTTCTTCTTCATTTTCTTCTTCCTATTCCTCTTCTTCTTATTCCTCTTTTTTTACCACTACAAGAAATTATCAATTTTGCCATGGAAATTTAGCTAGGTAAATAATCCCTAGCTTATTTGTGTGGGATTAGCTTAGGAATAATAAGAGATATTTGATCTTACATTGAATTACAATTTTGCGATAGATTTCTGATGGATTAGATATAAAAATTTTTGTTTGAAAAATGTTCCTAGCTAATATTATCGTTGATTTTGGCGCATAGAATAAAAGAAATTTTAGTAACGACTTTAGATTTGGATTTTCCCTAGCTAATTAGCTCGACATAAAATCCCTTGCTAAATAATTTTTTGAAAATTATTTTTATGATTATTTATTATTTGCAAGCAAATAGTCCTTAAATTATAATTTTCATAAGATATATGTATTTATCTAGGAACTTTTCCCTAGCTATTTGGGTTGGAGATTATTTCCGTCGTTAATCTATTTTAATTTATTATATATATATATATATTGTTTTAATATTTGATATAATTTTGTATATTAAAGGTTTGTCATGTCATAAGATGAGGGATTCTTGAAAGACACATACTCCTCATATAATTATAAAAATAGAATATTATAAATAAATAATTTCAAATATTTATAAAATACGAATACAAATTTATATTAATAAAGACTAAAATAACTATCTTTTTAATTATAAAAATTTTATTAAATTATTCAAACAAATTTTAGAAATTTATAATTATGATATTTAGATATTTGTATTAAAAAAACATTAAATAATTTTTTCTATAATTATAATAATTTTATAGATATTTTAATAAATAAATGAACATACATAAAAATATTACTAATAAAAAAATAAAATAGTCAATTGTATGACTAAATAAAAAATATTTACAAAAATATCTGAATTAACAAATAAACAACTAGATATTTATTTTATTTAAAGTTAAAAAAATATTTTAATGATCATAGGAATCTTTGAAAAAAATAATTACTGAAAGATTTGAAATTTTTGAATTATAAAAAAAATTCAAATTTTTTATAAAATTTTAAAGATAATAATTTGATATTTAAAGATAAATATAAAGATGTTTTAATTACATCAAAAAATATTTGATGATTTAAAAAAAATATTCCCATGTGATTATTAAAAGAACACTTGTATTTTTTAGGGTTTCAAAAGAGTAATTTAAAATATTACTAATGATATTTTTTTGTCATAAAAACAATTAAAATTATTTTTAGCCCTATAAATACTTTTGAAAAGTACTACTAAACTGTCCCTAAGTTGATTTGAATTCAATTTTTATTTTTTGCCCCTACTGAAATTTATAAGATCTAAATAATTGAGCAAGATCTTTACTATTAGCTTTTAATATTCTATTTTTATTAAAATATAACCATAATATATATATGAAATAGTTTATTATAATATAGTATAAATAAATTGTTTTTTTTTAATAAATGAAATAATATGAAAATTTGATTACCAATTATTAGCTTCCTTGATTATTGTTAATATAATTTTTCTTTTCATCTTTTTTATAACCATCAATACATTTTTTTATTTCTGAAATTTTTTTCATTAATTTATAATTAATATTACAAAAAATAACGATTAAAATTTCATAAACTATTAACCATGAATGTATTTATATATGAAAAATATCATTTATGGTTAAATAGAAACCTATTTCATTTTTTTATATAAATTAATTATTTTTTATAATTTTATTTTACTTTTATATTAGTGTCTCTTTTTTGTTCTATATATTTACATCCATTTGTTTAAATTTTAGTTACCATGAAATATAAAAATGCGAAGGCATTCAAGCACTTAAACCATATTATCTTATCTTTGCAGATATGAAGAGAGGATAAGCAAAACGAGACTACGGGAGCAACTTACAATTCTGCCCCTTCTTCTTACTAGGTAAGATTATCAACTCTTCTCCTTTAGAATGCTAATTACATTTCTCTCTCTCTCTCTCTCTCTCAATTTGATTTCCAATGACGGAGTTTGGTTTATAAAGATTAATTAGTTTTAATATTTCTTTCATTTTTTCCAAATTTTTTTTCTTGTTCTTCTAGTTTCACATCACTTATATGATTTTGACTCTCCACCATGAGTGAAACAATATATGGGTAGTGTAAAATTTGTTCTTTTAATGATTAATTTTTTAGGGTTTTAAGGATTTCAAATAAATATTATATGTTTATTGTTTTCTACTTTTGTAACTTGATAAAATAAAAGTATGCTTATTATTTTTTTTCTTCTGTAGCATAAGAAAAAAAAAGATGTTTATTATTTTCTACTTCTGCAACTTAAGAAAAAAAAACTATGTTTATGGGTTCTATTTTGATTGTCTCCAAAAATATTATAAAAACATAACATTATATATAAACTTTCATACTTTTATATAATTATATGATATTATATATAAATGTATATACTTTAATATATTAAAATGTATAACATTATATATAAACATTGATATGTTTATATAAACATATAATGTTATATATAAATATTAATACATATGTATAAATGTTTATAAATATTTATACTACATTTACATAATACTATCAATTTATATATATGTTTTATATAACATTTATATAACATATAAAATGTTTATACATAGTTTTAAACATTTATATATTATATAAATATTTATATAAATATATAATATTTATAATGTTTAGATAAATGTGATATATATACTATAATATTTAATAAAAATTTTACATATATATATTTATATATATGTAACATTTATAAAAATATTTTAAACACGCCACTATATCTAAACACTAGTATATTTATATAATGATATGCCATTATATATAAAAGTTTATACTTTAATATAAATGTGCAACTAAGAGAATAGTGATGTGCAATATGATGCTTGTATGCATACACAAAAGATTATCTCTATAATGTATATATCATTTGAAGAAATGATATATCATAGAGGGTTATTAGTAGTTTTATCTATGAATGAGGCTGAAGTATGATTGGGTATAGAGAGAGACAAGTCATTTATCATTGTCATTTAGGACTATTCATATAGCTCCTCTATCGTGATGCTTAATTTAAATAAGTAAAGAGATCCTATAAAAAATTATTATATATGTTATGTACTATAGTTTTTATAACTATTTTTTTTACTTATATGTATGATTATTAACTCAGATGTTAATAATCATAGTATAGAAGATTATTATTTGATTAAAATTTTCTTCTTGTTTTTATAAAATATTAAAATAGCTACTAAAAAATTATCTAAAATCATATGTTATAATAATATACAAGTTGAAATTTGGTTACTTTTGTCTTTTTTTTATTAATGGATTTAGTTTTAGTTTTATTTTAATGAGTTATATTTTTAAGTAATTAATTTTTAATTTTATTTTTTTGGATAATGTTAAGATTATATATTTTTATATTTATGGTCATATATTTTATTAATTGTTTGAATATTATTGATATGTCACTTATTCATTATTTACTTGGTTATTTATTTTTTATTTAATTGAAATGTTGTAACTTTTTTATGGTTATACATTTATACAATTTATCAATGGTTATATGTAATTATAATTTTTTTAATAATTAAAATAATATGAAAATTTAATTACCAATAAATAGTTTTCATGGTTATTAGTAATTTTATTTATTTTCTCTATTGCTATAACCATAAATTAATTTTTTTTTTATTTTTGAAATTTATTTTATTAATTTATAAATAATATTATAATAAATAACCTTACTAATTTCTTTAACTATTAACCATAAATGTATTTATTTATGAAATAATATAATTTATGGTTAAATATAAAATAATTTCATTTTCTAATATTTTTCGTTTGTGACACGTCTCTACCTCCGTCTGGCCATATCTACATAATTAGTTTAGTTAACTTCTGAAAAAACTTCGACTCTCAGAACTCACTGCCATCACAGCATCATTTTGAAGAACTGTATCAAATAAATAACTTCTCTCAGAACACACCACCAACGCAGCATTATTTCAAAGAACCATATCAAACAAAGAACATTTCTCTTTCTATATATATATATATATATATATATATATCTCTCTCTCTCTCTCTTGTGAGTTAATGATAAATCTGAAGTGTGAAGTTTTTTTCTATTAATGATTATTTTTTTAAGGTTTAATGGATTTCAAATCAACAAAATGTGTGCTAGCTTTGAAATTTGTAGAAGAATAGTAAAAGATGACGAAGAAAATACTAACAAGAGAAGAATAATAGCAAGGTACTATAATTTTTTAAATCCAAAGAAGATCAAGGTACCATGCATTCTCAAAGCACACTGGCCATGCATTGTGACTTATTTCATGTATACATTTATAATAAGTAATTATTTCATCATTATATAATGTTCACATGAGTAATATGATATATAATTTGATTAGTAATAAAGAATACCATTCTGTTTAAAAAAAGTACATGTAGCATATATATCCAAAGTAGTAGATGTGTGATGTGTGTGAAGTTGCTTATTTAGTGTAGTCTATGTTTGCTTTACATGCACATTTTTATTATTTACAATGAAACAAGTGTACTAATATACTTATTGTACACAAAAAACTTGTCATTTCTTTGTCACACATACAAAAAATTAGAAATTATCAAAAATAATATTGTACAACTAAATGAAAACAAAAAAAAATCAAGCAAGATAAAACATGCCATTTAATAATGACTTTCAAAATTTTGACTATGATCTAATGTTGATTCTGAGATTATTACTGAGAATCAATATATCAAAGTAAAGTTTTTAAATTAATTTGTTTATTAGATCATAAATCTTAATATGAAGAAATATCTTAAATATTAGTGTGATATTTTAGATTTAATGTTATTCTAGTAGTATATTTTTTGATAAATTCAACATTAGCAATAAAAGGTTAATGATAAAAAAAATCAAAAATTATCATTAATCTATAATATAATTCTATTGATATATGATATGCTTGATATAGTGTATGTTTTCTTTTTATTTTTTTTTCTTTTCACCTATTTTAGATTTAGCATATGTTAATAATTCTTTTTTGTGCAGATGATGATATTCATGATAATTGACACACACACACACATATGTATGTATTGTTTTTGTTTGTATTTATGTGTATCATTATATTTTTTGTCATTTATATATCTACAACTTTTTGTTTTGGTGTAAAATTATAATATGAGTATATTAAATGATTTTTTTAAGTTATTTGCAATTATAGCAATGTAATTGTTTGATGAAATTAATTAACCTATTTTTGAAGCTTTTAATAAAAGTGATGTGGTCATTTGGTTGATTTACTCATTAACTATTTGGGCATTGTGAAAAATAGCCCTCTTGGGCTACTCTTGCCAAAATTTAGCTTTTTTTAAATATCTAATCAACAAAAATATATAAGTCTTGGTGATATCTATAATTTTTTGCTAAATTAATAAGTTCTAATCTTTCGTATTAATTAGGTATTAATTGATGTGTATGTAAGTTTTCTTAACCAAACTATCTTTTGATTGTACTTTTTCACAAATTATGGTAATGTTAATGTCTGTAATTTGTATCTCTGATTAGTTCATATTTGCCAATATATATTTCTGTCAATATTGGTTTCAGGGCCAAAAAATCTGAAGGACATGTTGGATATTTTTTTACTGCCTCTTATAGTAGAGTTAAATCATTTGTGAGATGTTTGCGTGAATATATATGACATCTCAAAGAACCAAAATTTCATTATGTGTGTAGCCCTTATGTGGATGGTAAGTAATTTTCCTGCATATTCAATATTGTCTGAGTGGAGTACTGCAGAATGATTAGCATGTCCGTATTGCATGGAAAAGTCTGATGCATTTACCCTCAAATTTAGTGGTAAACAATCATGGTTTGATAACCATTATAAGTATCTAACTACAAATCATCCATTTCATAGAAATAGAATTGTATTTCAAAAAAATAAAATAGTGATGAAAGTTGCACCAGCTGTTCATTCAAGAGATAATATCTTGACAGAGATTCAGAGTTTGGGTCAAAAGAAGGTAACTAAAATGGACGCTACTAGAATTAATGGACCAATATGAAAAACATTTGTATGGAGGAAACATAATATTTTTGGGACTTGCCCTATTAGATGTCAAATTTAATTCGTCATAACATGAATGTTAAAAAAATGTGGTTGACAATGTTTTCAATACTGCCCTTAATGTAAATGGAAAAATAAAGGACACTTTAAATTCAAGACAAAAGTTGGATGATTATTTTTGGCATCCTAAATTGAAATAGAACGAGGCTATATGAAAATACCCTAAAGCTTGTTGCATGCTTGATAAGAAGGCAGGACATATATTGTATTAATGGGTTAAAAATTTGAAATATTTTAATGGATATGTGTCATATATGGGAAAATGTGTTGATATGAAGAATCTTAAATTATTTGTAATGAAAAATCATGATTGTCATGTATTTATGCAAAGATTAATACCAATTTCTTTCCGTGAAATACTTTTCCTACGTGTTTGGAAGATCCTTACAAAACAAGTATGTTCTTCAAATAGCTAACAACAACCACAATCAAAATAGATGACATGGTGAGACGGAAGAATGACATACCTTTCATTCTTTGTAAGCTTGAATGGATATTCCCACAAAGCTTTTTTTGACCCAATGGAGCATTTACCCGTCCATTTGGCATATGAAGCAAGGATAGCCGGGCCATTGTAATATAGGCGGATGTATTTTTTTGAAAGGTAAATAAATATAAGTAGCTATATTTTATTATTTCAAGTATAAATTAATATTGTAATTTAATTTAATTGAAACCTAACATAATGGTTGTAGGTATCTTCGTATGTTAAAATTGAATGTTAGAAACAAGACAAAAGTTGAAGGTTCAATTTTTATGTATATTTAGTGGAAGAAGCATCATCTTTTTGTTCTTATTATTTTGAGGATTATGTCAAGACAAAGAATAAAAATGTGCTTCGGAATGATGAAGGTCGTGTGCTAGTAGAAGATGAATTTGTGGACAAGCAATCTATCTTCAAGCACCCTAAAAAGTATTTGGAAGAGAAAATAAAAGATGTATGAGAGATGAAGAGTACAAAGCAACCCGAAGCTATGTTTTACTTAATTGTGAAAAGGTTGCACCATATATTGAGTATGTATACTCAAAATGGTTGCAGGTTTAATCATAGTTTAATTTTGTTCTGAATAGAAATAATTAAAATATGATATCCATTGTTCTCTCTCTGTTGATATTTGTGTAGTGTTTATGTTGAGCAGTTAAAACATAGGCAAGCAACCATTTCTAGCTAAGAGGTTGATTCTATGTTAGAAATAGAATTTGTGAATTAGTTCAAGAACTATGTGAGAATTATTAAGCTTAATTTTTTGAATTATTTGATTTATTAGTATCTTTTAGTATTTAACATCATTTGTTGAATTTATGCAATAGACAAATGATCCTTCAAATGTAGATTCCAACATAATCATACAGAATCTAAGTAAAGGCCTATTTAGATATGTGGCAACCTATCCTAGGTATTTTGTCAATGGATATAAATTTCACACAATAGAGCATGGTTCTTCTAAAGCAACTATGAATAGTGGCGTATGCATTAAAGGCTCAAGTTATAGTGCAATTGAGATTGATTATTATGGTCAACTCGTATAATTTATTGAGTTGAAGTATTCTAGACTCGAAAATAATAGGATTGTATTATTAAGATGCGAGTGGATTGATCCTACACGAGATGCGGGTACTAAGATTTATTTGGATTATAAGCTAGTGGATGTTAACCATAAACATAGATTTAATTGATATGAGTGATTGATTATGGTAGTTGAAGCTACTCAAGTTTATTATTGTATATATTCGAGTTTATCTCATGATAAGAGTGACTGGTGGGTCATTTATAAAATTAAAGCTAAATCAAATTTTGAAGTATCAACATCTCAACAAAGAAGTGAAAACTTAACTATTGCACCGGTATTTCAAAAAGATGATATAAATAATATTGAGTCTGTGCATGTAGATGAGGATCCAAAAAACTTATGTGACTCAAATGGTGGCCTAATAAAAATTGAAGATGATCATTTTCTATTTGAAGATGAGTTGGAACTTCCAGCATAATCAAATGAAATGTCAAAAGATCCATTAGAGGATGATAGTGATTGTGATAATTAAACTAGTATAATTATATTAAAGTATTATAGTTTCAAATACTTTCTATATTTTGTTGAAATCCATTGGTCTATATTATTCTAAAATGCATTGTTGTTCATCTTACAATATCACTTTATATTTTCATTTTATCTCTATTATTTATTCTATGTTTTTTATTTTTTTGTATAGTAGATGGTGCCTAAAGGACATGGGCATGGTGGAGGTGGACGTGGATGTAGACATGGATGAAATTCATCTAGTATTTTACAACTTGTTGTATAGTCAGTACCAACGCATACCCACCATATCCAGACTTCAACATCAACATCACCATAACCATCTCCATCACCATCATTGAGACCTTTACTATCACCTTTATCAGATATAAGGCCACAACTCATTGTCCCTCCTGCACACACTTTTGACCCATCACCACCTTCTACACCATATTTTACACCGATAGTTCCCCCATTCACAGCACCATTGATATCATCAAATACTATGCCTTCCTTTGCATGTAGTGCTAAGTTAGTAATAGAGTGTGTGAATGTGAGGTATAAGAAATATATAAATATTACTTGAATAAAAAATTAGGATGTTCCTGTTAGTGGTTTTATTTTTATATATAGTTATGAATTCCTTGTTTTCAATGTTATTTATTTATTTTTACCGTTTCATTCCATCTCATAAGTGTTTAGCTATAATTACAAAGTATTTAAAGAAAATGGTTGATTCTAAAGACTTCTCGTGGAAGAAAGTTTCTGAATCAACAAGAGAGACTACTTTTGATGATTTTCAGGTAAAAACAAAGAAACAAAAGCATTAAAAATCAATTATCTAATTAGTTAACTATTATGTTGGTTATTATCCAAGCATTAAATAATTATGTCATTATTAATATTGTTTTTTTTGTGAATTATATATATATAGAATCAGCGCACATGGGCACCCAAATTTGATAGACAAATAAAGTCATTGTGGAAGAGAAAAGCTACTGAATGGTACTCAGATTTTGTCTATAAATTAAAGATTCTAAAAGATAGACATGATTTTATACCCGATGATGTGTGACTTGAGTGGGTTAAGTATTGGGAGGAGCCAGATGTGAAGAAAAAATAAAGATAGCCAGCAAAAACTGATGGACTGAGGTAGCTAGACCAGGTATAGGAATTTCTCACCACACAAGAGAGTCAAAATCAAGCATTGAGCACGCTCAAGATTTGGTACAATTTATAAGTTTAAAATATTTATATATTTAGTAGTTGGCCTAATAGTCCAAATAAATCAAATATGTGCATGGTTTTATTATTTTAGCTAAATTTTTTTACATTTGTTAATTTTTGACTTAATAAATATAGTTTTTTGGCTGGAGAATTGAGCCGAGATCCCACTTTTTATGAGATTTTCAAAAAGATGCATGTGAAAAAAGTGGATAGGAAGTTTGTTGACAACAAGTCTCAGATGATTGATGTAAGAATCTTTTAATATTAATAAACTTTTAGAATACTACGGCAAATTTTGAAAGTTATGTGGAATGAAAAATATTAGATTTATTTTATGTATATCTATAATAGTATTTTTTCTATTTTATCATAGGAACTCATGGAGAAACATGTGATAGCTGCTTCTCAACAAGTTAGAGGTTCTATGGATCTTCAACCAATTGAATATGATCCTAACTATTTGGAAAGCATAGGATGCTAGAATAAGCAGCGAGTGTACGGCATCAGCTCAAAAGGAGTGGCATTTTGTTGTAGAAATCATACTTATAATTCCTATTTCACAGTAGTGGTGGATGAGCCGGTCAAACAACAAGTAATAGAAACAAATGAATGTTTTGAAGTTATGGAGACAAAAATGAAAGAGAATGATGAGCAGATTACTCATTTGAAAAAAAAAATGCTTGAAATGAAAGAAGAGATAGATGAGTAGATTACTCATTTGAAGGAAGAAATGCAAGAATTGAAAGAAGAGAAGGATGAGCAGATTACTCATTTGAAGGAAGAAATGTAGGAAATGAAAGAAGTGAATAATGAGATGAATGAAAGTAAGATTGTAATGCAACAACATATGTCCTATATGGCATCACAATTAGTGGCCTTGACATGACAGATAGCATTCCAAGTTCCAGCAGTGAAATCCCACAGGGAGGCTAGCACAAATGCACAAGCTAATAATGAAAATGATTTTGTTTTAAATGATGATGAAACTATGTTATATTTTTGTTTTAACCATGTAACTTTTGTATCAGAATTATTTCTAAACTATTTTTGGTTTTTGTTTATTTTAAAGAAAAAGGAATCGAAGAAAAGGGAGGAAGAAGATAAGATAGGTAAACATTTTTGAGGATTACATATGTCATGGTGAGGTCAATTTGTAATGTGTCTAAATAAATATTCATGCTTCACAGCTTTGGATGATGATTCAAAGCTGAGAGAGAAACAAGATAAAAAAAAACTTCAAGATTTCTAGCTCATTGTTCCTCTTTTATATGCTCTCATAAAATTTATTGGTACGGGTGAAGATGCATTATCTCATTTTGATGTTGTAAAGAATATGTGGGACTATATAAAAGGAAATAATCTACAAATATGTTAACATACATCATCTTCACCTCCCCCCGATGAGAATCCATGGGCTATTCATCAATTTCAATTAATTGTTAAATGTTCTTGTTTATTAAAAGGATCCATCAGATAGGTGGAGAATAATATGCAATGATAAGTTGAAAGAGCTACTCCAACATAAGTCTTTCATTGGATTTGCAGTCTCAAAGATCTTATCTCATCACTTGATGAAAAAGGAATAGTGAGCAACTTGCGGGCACATGATTTTTGCCTATGTGTAGCTAAATAGGAAGAGATTTATTTGGTGGCATCGTTATTCTTCACCAATTCCTTTACTTGATCTATTGTTATGCATCTCTTCTTTTCTCCACTCTCATAGCTTTATTCTTCTATACATCCTTCATCAAATCTATCAAAAAAACATTGGTATTCTCTTCTGCAAACATGATTATTGATGTTGTTACTTATTTGACTAGAAACATTTCCCTCTGAGATGGGCATATTAAAATGAAAACACAAAGGGAATCAGAGCTGACAAATCTCTTCATCAATGTAGAGAAATAAAACACCCCTGAACCAGATTTGGGGAAAATCAAAGGATTCGAATAGGGGAGCATCAGGTATTATTTTGAAAGCAAGAATGACAAGGCATAATATTTATCTTGCCTCACAGTTCATAGAAGTTTTCTTGCACATAGGCAGACAAGTTCACTGTATGTAACTTGTTCAACTATTTCCTTTGGTCCATTCAATATTTCTTTTTTTTTCCTTTCTGCTTACTCTATGTCCATCTAAATTAGAAAAAAAAAGGTTGATGGAGAAAATAGTAGTAGAAAAACCTGCTAGAGAATATGTAGGCTCTGCTATGTCTAGCCTCTAGAAAAAGTAGTAGCGAGGGGGGGGGGTCATTATTCATGTTATCTGTAAGTGATAATCACTACCTGGATCTCTTTCTACTGCATACAATTCTCATGATCAACAAAAATATTTTAAAATATTGTTAAATTGGTATATGATATTCATAGTTAATATTCATTTGGTATATGATATTCGAAACAAGTGTTTTATATTATCTCTATGTAAATATGATTCACTATATGTTTAATAGTCTATATCTATATATCTATATTTATATATATGCAAATGTATATATATATAAGTTGAGGTAAAATTTGGTGTTGAAGATGATAGTAATATTTATACATAGTGAAATATACTTTTGTAAATACGTGCATATATATATTATGGTATATATATTTTTCTATAAATGTAACTATACATATATTCTCATGTATGTATGTATGTATATGTACACACACACACACACATACACATATGTGTGTGTGTGTGTGTGTGTGTGTGTGTACTACAATATTATACATAAGGTATAAGTTGTTTTGCATAATTTTACCTTATATTTATCAAAATATAATATTTATTTATTTTGATTTGATTGACTGGTTTAATTTTCATCAGATATGGTACCACAATATTTTTCATACAAAGCTTGCAAAAGTGAAGGGACATCAAAAATGGGTTAAAGTTATATGTGAATATCTCACTTTCCTCTGGTAGTGGCACCCAAATTAAAAAATGGAGCTCTACACAACATCGATTTCATCAATGAGGTCGTTCTTTCTCTAATTGCAGAAACATAGAAACTAGAATTTCACTAGACATGATGCAACATGACTAGGAAAGCTTTGTTGCAGTGAGAATTACTAGAGGAGCTAGAAGAGAGAAAGCATCATCAATTTCATTGACAGATTATACTTAATGCATTATCGTTAGATACATTAATGAAAAAGAAGAGATGCCATGTCCAATTCATTGCGTGTTGGAATGACAGGAACAAATAAATTGCCGAAAGGCAGAAACATATATACATATGTTATATTTTTGATTTAACTATGTAACATATTGTATTAAAATAATTTATTAACTACTTTTACTTTTTATTAATTATAAATAATGATTTATAGTATATGTTTTTATTAAATTTAATATAAAAATTTAAAAATATGTAATCAAATTTTTTGTAAAAAAAATAAAATTATAAAAATAGTTTTGGAATAAAAATAGCTAGAGATTTTTCCTTCACTAATTTAACTAGGGAATTTTCTATATATATTTAGTCAAAAAATATTAATTACTACTCTTAATTATGATCAAAATTAGCAAGAGAAAATATATAAGTAGCTAGAGAATTTCCATCATTCAAAAATTTGCTAGGGAATTTCTTTTTCTCGTTAATATTTTGCAACGAGCACTTTATCTTGAGATAATTTTCATTATAAATGCATCGTTATTCTATTTTAGCAACGGAATAATCCCAAATAGCTAGGGAAATTTTTTTACTTATTTGAGATTTTTCTTTATAGTGATAGATAGTTAATAGATAGATGAAATGGAAAGATATAAGATGGATAGATAGACAAATATAAAGATATACAAATAGATAGATAGATAAACATATAAAAAAAAGATAGATAAATAGATAGATAGATACATAGATAGATAGACAGATAGATAGATATATAAATGGATAGATAGACAGATTGATAGATAAGCAGATAGGCAGATTGATTTATTGATAGATATATATATATATATATATATATATATATATATATAGACATATAAACAGATATATAGAAAGATATATACTCAGATAAATAGATAGATAGCACGATAGATAGAAAAATAAAAAAAATACATAGATAAATAGATTGACATATAGATTGATATATAGTTATAAATATAAACAAATAGATAGATAGACAGTAGAAAGAAAGATAGAAAGACAAATAAACATATAGATAGACAGATAGATAGATACACAAATAGATATATAGAAAAAAAAGATAAATATACTGATAGATATGATTGATAGGTAGATAGATAGATTGATTGATTGATTGAAAAATAGATTGATATACAAATAGAAGGATAGGTAGATAGAGATATAGACAGATAGATAGTTAGATAAATAGACGGGTAGATAGATAGAAAGATAGACAAATAGATAGATAGACGAATAGACAGATATAGAGAGAGAGAGAGAGAGAGATGAAAATAGATAGATAGACAGATAAATAGATAGACAGATAGATAAAAGGCAGATTGATAGATAAACAGATAGGCAGATAGATAGATTGATAGACAGATAGATAAAAAGGCAGATTGATAGATAGACAGATAGGCAGATAGATAGATACAAAGATAGATAGATGGACTGATAGATAGACAAATAGATAGATAGACTAATAACCTAATAGACATATAGAAATTTAGATGAATAAATGAATAGATGTATAGATAAATAGACAAATAGACAGATGGACATATATATATAAAGACATATAAATAATATATTTATATAAACTGAAAATATATAGACAAATAGATAGATAGATAGATAGACAGGTAGAGAGACAGCTAATATATAATAGAGACAAATATACAGATAGTTAGATAAATAGATAGATAGATATACATCTATATAAATTGATTGTTAGACAGATAGATTAAAAAAGAAATAGATAGATTGATCGATTGATTGATTGTCATATTGATAGATACACATATAAATAGATAGAAAAATACACAAATAGACAAATAGATATATTGATAGACAGATAGATAAGTTAATATATAGATAGATATATTGATAAATAGATACTTAGATATATATAAAGATATATAGATAGATAGATATAGAGATGGACAAATACATATATAGACATATAGAAAGATAGAAAGATAGAAATGCATATATATAGATAAAGATATGTATAATTCTACAGATAGACAAATAGATCGATAGATAGATAAATAGAAAGATAGATATAAAGATAGACATATAAACAAATAGATAGATAATCAATTAGACATAGATAGATAGGTAGATACATAGATAGATAGATATATAGATAAAAAATGCATAGATAGACAAATATATATAGATTGATAGATAGACAGATAGATATATAAGTAGATAGATAGACAAACAAATAGATAGATAGATCGACAGGAAGATAAATTAATAGATAGATAGATAGATATAAAGAAATATAGATAGATAGATAGATAGACATATAGACATATAGACATATAGATAGATAGACAGATAGACAGATAGACTCAGATAGATAGATGTATAGATAAATAGACAAATAGAAAAATTGTCAGATATAAAGATAGAAAGATAGATTAATATACACATTGATAGACAGATAAATATATAGATAGATAAGGAGAGAGAGAGAGAGAGAGATAAATAGATACATAGATAGATAGAATGACAGATAGATAGTTAGAGAGATAGGTATATAGAAAGACAAATAGATAGAAAGAATGATAGACAGATAGATAGAAAGAATGATAGACAAATAGACAAATATTTAGATAGATTGATAGACAGATAGACAAATACAGAGATAGACAAATAGAAAAATATGAAGATAATAAATAAATAGATAGACATATAGATATATAGACAAATAGATAGATATACAAGTAGACATATAAATAGATAAATAGATAGATAGAGAGATATATAAATAGATAGATAGATAGATAGATTGATTGACTGATAGACTGATAGACTAATATACCAAAAAATAGAAAGATAGATATATAAATAGATAGATAGAAAAATAAGCAGATAGTTATATAGATAGATAGATACATACATATATAGATTAATATACAGATGAAAAATAGACAAATAGAAAAATACACTGATATAAAAATAGATATATAGATAGATAGATAGATACATAGATAAATAGACATATAGATAGATAGTTAAAAGATAGATATACTGATAAAATGATAGACATATAGACATGTAGAAAGATAGACTGATATAGATTGACATATAGATAGTTTAACAGATAGTTAGATAGACAAATAGACATATTAACATATAAATTAGTATACATATTCATAGATAGATAGATATATATATAGATAGATAGACATATAGACAAATATACATATATACATATAGAATAATTGGAAAATAGACAAATAAAGAGATAGATAGATTGACAAATAGACACACACACGCACGCATGCACGCACACACACACATATATATATATATACACAAACAGATTAACAAAAAGACAGATTGATAGATTGACAGGTTGATAAAAAGACATATAGATTTACAAATAGATAAACAAAAAGATAGATTCACAGAAAGATAGATAGATAAATAGATAGACAAATTGATAGATAGTCTAATTGACAACAATATAGATTGACAAATAGATAGATATATAGATAGATAGAAAGATAGACAAATAGACACAAAGTCAGATAGATTGATTGATAGTTAGAGAGATTAGATAGATAGGCAGTTAGAAAAATAGACAGATAGACAGATAGAAAATTAATTAGAATGATAGATAGACATAGATACCAATATACATATAGACTTCTACATATATAGATAGGTGCATAGATATACAGATACATAGATTCACAATTAATAAGATAGATAGATAGATAGATCGATAGATAGATAAACTGATACATAGATACACATAGACAAATACGCATATACAATGATAGATAGATAGATATATAAGTAAATATACAAATAGATAGATAAATAGATAGATGAGTAGATAGATATATAGATAGAGAGATAGACAAATAGATAGATATGCATACAGACAAATAGATGAATAGACATATAGACAAATAAGTATATTTATATATATAGAAAGACAAATAGATAAAAAGAAAGATAAATAGATAGATAGATAGATAAATAAATAGATAGATAGATAGATAGATAAATAGATATACATATAGATAGACATATAGATAGTTTGAAGATAAATAAGTTTAGAGGTTGACAAGTTGATAAATAGATAGATATATAGAGATATAGATATATAGTTAGAAAGAAAGGTAGGTAGATAGATAGACAATATATATAAATAGATAGATAGACAGAAAGACACCTAGATAGAAAGATAGACATATAGAGATAAATAGATACAAATAGATAGATAGATAGATAGATATATCTATCAATCTATCTATCTCAATTGTATATCTGACTATCTGTTTACCTGTCTATCTATCTATCTATTTATTTATTTATCAATCTATCTATCTATATATATGGCAATGTATCTATCTATCTATCTATTTGTTTATCTATCTATATGTATTTCTATCTATATGTAAATCTTTGTAACTAATTATATATCTACCTATGTATCTATGTATGTGTATTTTCTTAGCTATCTATCTATCTATTTATCTATCTGTTTATCTATCTATTTATCTGACTATCTTTTTATCTATCTTTCTGTCTATCTATCTTTTTGACTATCTGTTTATCTATCTATTTGACTATCTTTCTATTTATCTTTCTTTTAATCTATCTTTTTGACTATCTATTATCTATATATCTATTTATTTTTTCTATTTGTCTATCTGTCTATATGTTAATCTTTCTATCTGTCATTTTGTCTATTTTTCTAACAATCTTTTTGGCTATCTATCAATCTTTTAAATTTATTTATCTTTCTTTCTATATGCCTATCTTTGTATCTTTCTATTTTTTTATTATGTATCTTTTTATCATATCTTTATGTTTGTCTATCTATTTATATGTCTATCTATATATCTATCTATTTATTTGTCATTTTATCTTTCTATCTAACTATTTATCTATCTTTTTATCTATCAGTCTATTAGTCTATTAGTCTATATATTTATCTGTATATCTATCTAGCTATCTATCTTTCTATCTATTTATCAATATGTCTATCTATCTATTTGTCTATTTATCATTCTGTTTATATCTTTATTTATCTATCTATTTATCTATCTGTCTATCTATCTTTCTATCTATTTATCTATATGTCTATCTATCTATTTGTCCATTTATCATTCTGTCTATATCTTTATCTATCTATCTATTTGTCTATATGTATATTTGACTATCACTCTATCTATCTATTTGTCTATTTTCTATTTGTTTATCTATCTATTATATATCTATTTATCAGTCTATCAATCAATCTATATATCTGTCTATCTATCTATATGTCTAACTACCTATTTTCTATCTACATATATATCTATCTATCTATCTCCCTATCTCTCTATCTCTCTCTCTCTGTATATCTATCTATCTATTTTCATATCTATCTCTCTCTCTCTCTATCAATCTATCTATCTACTTATCTATTTATCTATCTGACTATCTTTTTATCTATCTATCTTTCTGTCTATTTATCTATTTTTCTAACTTTTTATTTGTGTATATTTCTATCTTTGTATCTATTTATATGTCGATATGTCCATCTGCCTATCTATCTATTTATTATTCTATTGATATTTTTATTTATTTATCTAATTATCTTTCTTTCTTTCTTTTTTTCTTTCTGTCTATCTATATGTATATTTGTCTATCAGTCTACATATTTATCTTTCTTTCTTTCTATTTGCTTATCGATCAATTTATATATCTATAGATCTATCTATCAGTCAATCAATCTATTTATTTGTCTATTTATCTATCTATCTATTTCTCTAATTATCTATATGTCTATCTATTTATCTATCTATGTTTATATCTATCTATTTATCTTTCTATATGTCTATATGTCTATTTAGATAGAGAAATAGAAAGATAGATAGATATATAGACAAATAGATATATAGATAGATAGATAGAAAGATAGACAGATAGATAGATAGATAGATAGATATTAAAATAAATAGATACATAGAAACATAATTATATAGATACAAATTACATAGTTAGATAGATGGAAAAATAGATAGAAAGATAGATAGATATATACACACACACATATATATATAATAGATAGATATATAAACAGATAAACATATAGAGAGATAGACATAGATAGATGAATGATAAATAAATATATAGATAGATAGATATATAGATAGATAGACATATAGATAGACAAATAGACAGATAGATAGATAAATAGATAAACAAATAGTTATATAGAAAAATTGATTAATAGATAGATAAATTGATATATAGATAAACTTATAGATAAATACAAAGATAGATAAATAGATAGTCAGATAGATTGATAGGTAGTTTGGTAGATAGATAGAAAGACATATAGATAAAAAGATAGATAGATAAATAAACATATAGAAAGATAAACAAATAGATTGATTGATTGATAGACAAACAGATAGACAAATAGATAGATAGATAAATAGATTGACAAATATATATATGTTTATTAGTAGATTGACAAATAAATAGATAAACAGATAGACAAATATATATATATATATATATATATATATATATATACATAGAGATTGATTAATAAACATATAGATTGATATGCAAATAGACTGATTAATAGATAGACAAATATATTGATATACTTATAGGTTTATTAGTAGATTGGTAGATAGATAGAAAGATAGACAGATTGATTGATAGATGATAGATACATAGATTAGTAGATATATAAATATATAGATATATAGATAAATAAATAGATACACTGATAGATAGATAGATACATAGACAGATATATTGATTGATTTATAGATAGATAGATAATTGGAGAGATAAATGGATAAATAGATAGATAGATTAATAGATTGACTGATAGATAGATAGATATAAAAATAGATAGATTAATTGATATACATATAGACAAATAAACATATATATAGTTAAATTGATAGAAAGATAGTCACATAGATAGATAGATAGATAGGTAGACAAATATAGATAGAGATATTGAGAAATTTATAGATACATAGATACATCATTTAGATAGATAAACTATTATACAAATAGATAGATAGATATATAGATAGATAGACAGACAAATTTATAGATAGATATATAAATAGATAGAGAGATAGACAGATATATAGATATATAGACAAATACACATATACATAGATACATAGATACATATATACATAGTTAAATAGATAGACAGTTAGACAGACAGATAAATAAATAAATAAATAAATAAATAAACATACATGCATATAGAATAGATAGAATTATAGAGAGATAAATAGTTAGACAGATAGATAGATAAGCAGATAGACAAATATACAGATAGACAGATAAATAAATATTTAGAGAGATAGATAGAGAGATAGACTAATATATAGATAGATAGAATAATAGAGAGAGAGAGAGAATAATAGACAAATAGACAGATAGATTGATAGACCGATAGATAAACAAACAAATAGATAGATAGAGATATAGGTAGGTAGGTATGTAGATAGATAGGTAAACATATAAACAGTTAGACATATAGAAAGATAAATATATACACAGATATACTTATTAACAGATATAGATGTAAGTGTAGATAGATAGATAGATAGATAAATAGAAAGTGAAATACATAAATATAAATAGATAGGCTAATTGAATAAAAGACAAATAGAAATATAGATAGATATTTATATAGATAGATAGACATATTCATAGTTAGTCAGATAGATAGACAGATAGATAGATAGATAGTGAGACAAATAGACAAATAGATAGATAGACAGATAAATAGACATATAAATAGATAGATAAATAGACAGATAGATATGTAGATTGATAAATTGATAGACAAATAGATAGATAGACAAATAGATAGATAGACAAATAGATAGATAGACAAATATATCATTAAAGAGATCGATAGATAGATAAATACATAAATATACAAATAGATAGATAGTTAAATAAATAGAAAGTTAGACAGATACACAAATACACAAATAGATTGATAGAATATAATTAGAAATATAATTAGAAATATAGATTGATAGAAAAATAAATAGATAGATAGATAGATAGATAGTTGGATGGATAGATAGATAAATAGATAAATATATATATGCAGATAGATATATAGATAGATATATAGATAGATAGATATATAGACAGATAGACATATATAGATAGAGAGAGAGACAAATAGATAAATAGATTGAACTATATATAGATAGATAGATAAAGATATATACACAAATAAATATATTGATAGATATATATATATATATACATATTTATAGTTAGACAAATAGACAAACAGACAGATAGGTAGATAGATAGAAAGGCAAATAGACAGATAGATAGAGAAATAAACATATAGATAGATATATAGATAGATAGACAAATAGATATATGGATAGAAAAATTGACTGACAAATAGATAGATAGATAGATAAATAGATAGATTGTCAGATATAAAATTAGACAGATAGACAAAAAGATTTATCCACAAATAAAAACATAGATAGATACAAAGGTACACAGATAGGCAGATAGACATATTGACAGATGTATAGATAGACAAATACATAGATAGATAGTTAAATAGATAAAAATATGGAAAGATAGAGAGAGAGAGAGAACAAAACTGAAAAAGTTACTTGTTCATCTTCCACTTCTACTTCTTCTACTTCTTATTTTTCTTCTTTATCTTCTTATTCATCTTCTTCCTTTTTTTATTCTACTTATTCTTTTACTTCCTCTTCTTCATCCTCTTCTATTTCTTATTCTACTTTTTTTCTTCTTCTATTACACCTTCTTTATTTTCTTTCTCTTTTTTTTTCTTTTTCTTATTTTTATTTTTCTACTTCTTATTCTTATTCTTCTTTTTTTTATTCTTCTTCTTACACTTTTTCTTAATTTTTTCCACTTCTTCTTCTTCTTCTTCCTCTAATTAATTATTATTATTATTATTCTTCTTTTTCTTCCTCTTCTATTTTTTCATCTTCCTCTTCTACTTCTTCTTCTCCTTCTTTTTCTCTCTCATCTTCTTATTTTTCTTCTTCTTTTTATTCCTCCTTTTCTTCTTATTATTTAACTTCTTCTTTTCTTCCTCCTCTCTTCTTCTTCTTCTTCTTTTTATCACTTTTTCCTATTCCTCTTCTTGTTATTCTTTAACTTCTTCTATTTTTTTCTATTTTTCTTATTTTTCTTATTTTTCTTATTTTTCTTATTCTTCTTATTCTTCTTTTTTTCCTCTTCTATTTCTTTTTTTATTCTTCTTCTTCTTCTTCCTCCTCATCCTTATCTATTTCTACTTCTTTTTATTCATCATCATCATCTTCTTCTTCTTCTTCCTTTTCCACTTCTTCCTATTCTTCTTTTTCTTCTTTTTCTTCATTTTCTTCTTATTCTTCTTTTTCTTCATTTTCTTCTTCTTCTTTTCTTTTTCTTCCTTTTCTTCTTCTTCTACTTCTTATTCATCTACTTTTTCTTTTTCTTTTTCTTCTTTTATTTCTTCTTCATTTTCTTTTATCTCTTCTTCTTTTTCTTTTATCTCTTCTTCTTTTTCTTTTATCTCTTATTCTTCTTCCTCTTCTTCCATTTTTTTTATTCTTCTTCCGATTCTTTTTATTCTTCATTATCTTTTTCTTCTTCCTATTCTTCATCTTAATCTTCTTCTTTTGCTTCTTTTTCTTCCTCTTCTGCTTCTTTTTCTTCCTCTTCTACTTTTTCTCATTCTTCTTCTTATGCTTCTATTTTTATTTTTTTTCTTCTTCTTCTTATTCTTCATTTTCTTTTTCTTACACTTTTTCATCTTCTTTTTCTTTTTCTTTTTGTTCCTATTCTTCTTCTTTCACCTTTTCTTTTCTTTTTCTTCTTCTTCACAACAGGAAAAAATCATTTTAGCCAGGGATTAATCCCCATCTAAATTGTGATGGATTAGCAAGGGAATAGCAAAGGATTTATGATTTTTATTTGAAAAAAAATAATAACGGATTAGCGACGAAAATTTTTTTGTAAATTCCATTCAAGAAAAGCGGGAAATATTACAATGGTTTTAGCGACAGATTAGTGACTGAAGATTTTCATAAATTCTACTCAAGAAAAGTGGGGGATTTAGCGATGGATTTAGCCACGGGATATCCCTCGCTAATAAAAGCCTGAAATTTGTGACGAATTTAGCGATAGATTTTCCCTTGCTAATTAAATCCTTGATTTAGCGACGGATTTAGCGACAGATTTTTCCTTTCTAATTAAATCCTTGATTTAGCGATTGATTTAACGACAGATTTTCCCTAGCTAATTAAATCCTTGATTTAGCAATGAAATTTTCCTAGAAAATTATTAGCAATGGATTTAGCAATGGAATTTTCTTATCAAATTTAAATTCATCACTAAATAATTATCTGAATTTAATTTTTTTATTTGTTTTTATATAATTAGAATCGATAATTCTTTAAATATTTATTTTATCAAAATATATACATTTAGCTAGGGATTTATCCCTAGTTATTTCGGTTAGTTATAATTTCCATGGCTAATCTTTAATGATATTTTTTTAAGCATTATATATTTTAATATTTTATATAATTTTCTATATTAAAGGTATGTCATGGTCTATAGATGAGCGATCCTTGAATGACACAATCTTCTCATATAATAATTAAAATATGATTTTATAAAAAAATTAATAAATATATAATTACGAATAAAAATTTATATTAAATATGACTATAATATCTATTTTTTGATTATAATTTAATTAAAATAATATATTTAATTTTATCTGAAATATTTATTTATGATATTTAAATATTTGTATTACAAAACAATATTTAATTTATTATATAATTATAATATTTATAAAATATTTTAATTAAAAAATAAAAAAAATAAAAATTACAACTAATAAAAAACTAAACTAAACAATTGTTTGATTAAAAAAATTATAAATATATATGAATAAATGAATAAACAAGTAAATATTTATAAAAATAAAAGTATAAAATAATATTTTTATGATTATAGGAATTTTTTAAAAAATAATGACTAAAAGATTAGAAATTTTTGAATTATAAAAAAAATTTAATTTTTCATAAAATTTAAAAGAAAAAAAGTTACCATTTTAAGATTAATATATTGATGTTTTAATTATATCAAAAAAATTTTGATGATTTAAAAAATTAATATTTCAATGTGATTATTAAATTAAAACTTCAAAGATTAAAATTTATAATGATTAAGATATTCAAATTATATGCTTTTATAATTATTTCATAATATATTAATAAAAAATAAATTGAATTCTTATAAATTTATAACCATATAATATATATTTGTGTGTGTGTGTGTGTTTGTGAATACTTTATTATTATATAATTTTATTTTATTTTTTATTAAATAATATCAATTATGGTTAAATAAAAATCTATTTCTATTATTTTATTTAAATTATTTATTTTTTATAAATTTATTTTAGTGTTATTTTTTTGTATTTTATTTTATAACAGCTTAGTATATATATAAGGTTTCATAGAAAAAAATGCTAAAAAATTTTCTATCTCTCAAACGATGAAGGAGAGTCAAAATGCGAGGGAGCAACCTAGAAATCTATCTCATCTTCGTTACCAGGTAATAATTTCATTGTTCTTCTCCTTCGAATGCTATATACATATCTCTCTCTCTCAATTTGATTACCACTAGTGGTTTTCGTTTTTATAGAATATTCGGGTATTAGTTTTTTTTATTTTCTCCTAATTTTGCTTATTTTAGCTTCTATTTTCATTTCACCTACATAATTTTAACTCTATACCATTAATGAAATAAAAAATTTCAATGTAATCTTTGTTCTTTTACTGTTTAAATTTTTAGGGTTTATTGATTTCAAATACTAAATATTTGCATTTTGTTTTCTCCTTCCATAACTTAAAAAAAATAATGCTTGATATTTTTTACTTATGTAACTTAAGAAAAAACAAATTTTATGTTAATGGGTTCTATTTTTGTTTTCTCCAAATATATTATAAACATATAACTATAAATAATTGTCTTTGACTATAAGTATAAATAAAAAAATATTATACATAATTAATTCTTGGTATAATCAATCCTTGGAATATGTTATCTCACTTTTAAGATAAAATTTAGAGACTGATGATCTATCTTATCTTATTAGGTATTCTTTGATATAAACTTTCAATTTTATAATAGCTCAGTTATTTCATACTAACAAACTTTTAACAACTTTTAATATTCTTTTGTCTTCAAGTAAAATTCTTCTTTTTGTTTTACCTAACAACTTTTAAAACCATTAACACTATCTTGTAAAAAAATTATACTTATTTTTTTCATCTTAACCAAATTGTGGCAAAATATTTGAACATTCTTTTATTTCATTAAATATGTTATTCTACTCTCTCTTGAAACCAAACTTTATTTGTCTTATATGTATGAATGGTATGCCCCATAATTCTAGTTCTACCACAAACTTATTTATGTGCTCGCTAACATATAGTATGGTACCAAATAAATTGTCCATTTACTAATATTATAGGAGATCATTATATCATGTGTTATTCATTTGCCAATTCACAAATAAGAAGGATGGCGATGTGCCACATATAGTAAGGAATGACATATATTTCCATATTTATCATTTTGCATGATGTTGTTTGACTGAGAAATACGATTGATATTTTATGAATGGTTATCACAACCTTCTTAACCTTTTATGTTTATCTGAGTAAGAAATCTACTTTCATAGTTACAAACGTAATTTTATAAAAATAATTTATATGCGTGTATAAATTCTTTGTTGAGTCAAATTAGACATAAAAATAATAATCAATGATTATTGAATATAAACTTATTTAGTGAAAGTGTTGCAACAAATTTATAATATAATATATTACTTGGTAAATTTTTTTTTTTGAAAAAAATCATCTATAAACTAATTTAATTCATTGTTAAAGTAAAGTTAGGATCAAGTTAAGGTAATCTAAAAGGCATCGTTAGTTACTATAGCTAAAAATATATTAAAAATATATTAATTTAATAAAATAATGTTTATAAGATATAATTAATAAAATATAATCAAATTTTAGTTTTAAAAACATATTGCCATGATTTATCAAATATAAATCACATTTTACTTGGGACATGAGAAAATTTTGGATAAAAAAGTAACTTAAAAGTGTATTTCCTATGAAATTAATTCTTATGAAAATCATGTCTCCGCATACAAAATAATTTTGATTATTCTTTCATGAATACCTCAAATGACATGATTAACAAAGTACTTTGATTACTAAAACAAGATTAATTTTATTTTTTGGAAACTAGTAATGTATGGTTCAGTCAAGTTAATCCATAATATCTTGCATGTCATTTGGAACTAAGTGGCTCAATATTAACATTAAAAGCATAGCATCATATTCATACTATAAGGTTGGAAAAAACTAATGTTTGATTTTCGTAAATATATAAATCATTTCTTCTTATTCTCAATGAACCATGCACCATGATTAAACTCATTTGTTCCTAATAGACTTATGTTCAATCAAATGATAGAATAGCTTGTACATAAAAATTATTAAAATAGATAGAGAGGCATCAAGATACTATATGCTTGCATCAACAATAAATATCACATAATAGTGGGATCACCCAACATAAGAAACAAGAGCATGTCCCTACATAAAACTATGAACTAATTCCAATCTTACTAATTTTGGTTTTCTTCCAACTCTAGAAATACTTACTCATTTTGATTATTGAAGATACAACTTTTACAAAAATCATGCTTACAAAAAATATGTATAGATAGCTTACCTCTAGATTATAATAGTTGTCTCATTTTTCACTCGTGTATCCGAGTTTGTAATGCAACAAATCGAACTCATTGTCGAATCATCAACATCAAATGTATCTTTACCAACATATGTGATGTTGATTATTCTAATTTTGTTTCCTCGAGCAACAACCATGGTCGATCCATAAATTTCCATATGTCATCATTTTAAAAGTTAAATTGGGACTTCATCATTAAGCCGACCAGTCATTATTAGATTTTGTATTAAGGGTGGTTAATGTATTCTCTATGCATTTATCACACATATCTATTTGATATCCTCAAGTTGACATCACAAATAAAAATTATATCCAATTGTTCCTTTATAGTGAGATATACTTGTTCAAGATTTCCAACAACATAATTTTTTAATGTCTCATATTGTGTAGTCATGTGAAATGATACCACGAAATCCAAAATCAAATAATCAACATAATTTTTTACCAATAACAAGTAAAAAACACTTTCTTCTTTTATCATTGTAACATCTAAGGCATCATTTCATTTTAACATTTCAACATCACTTATAGCATTTCTTTTGAAATGACCAAACTTGTCTTAGTTATAGCATTTCATGTTACTTCTATTTCTAGACTTGAATATATGATTATCTGTCTTTCCTCTACCATTTCCTTGGTTGAAATTTCTATCAAAATTTCTACACATGATGTTGATACTCATGGAATAATTATGTACTAGTAGTTTCCTTAATTCATTATGCAAACTTCTTATACAAGAATTCTATCCCATACATTATGATTAACAAGTATGAGGTAGGGGGTTTCTCCAAAATATAGGTTTTTACTTCATTTTATTATTTGTATTATTATATTTTTGAATCATTTTGAAATATGGTTATATGAGTACTTTTGATAGTTTTAATGATTTTGATGTATTCTATTATTGAAGAAGAGTAATTATTTTTTCACCAGGATGACAAAGTTGCTAAATGAGGAAATAAAGGAGTGCGAGCTCTTCTGGAACCAAGATGCTCTAAAAGAGGTTGCTTCTATCTGAAAATTTTAGCCTTATGGATGTTATATAGGTTGTTGGGTTCACTAAACATGTTCTAAATAGAAGTAATTTTCTGATTGTGTCCTTTTTCAACACCTTGATCACATTTTTTATGACTTCTTTTCTACCATCTTGTATTCATTTACACTATTAGTGGCTTAGCTATTGCAAATGCAAGGTGCTCTCATTTTAAAGATTAAAACTAGAAAAGGTATTTTGCTCATTATTTACTTTGTATGATTGTAGAAAATATTGTTATGATGTTAATGTTTTACTATCAAAACAACCTTCATTACAAATTGAAGGTAAAGATGATGGTAGGTGTTCTAAGTGTGTAAAAGTGTCAATGAAGGTGAACACTATGTGACTAATCCCTAAGGGCCTCTTGAAGAATTTGAAACACTCACTAAATATTATGAGTAATTTGAAAATTTTATATTATGAATTATAAATAAAATTATGGGAATGAAGCTATTCCCAATAATTGATTGAATATTGGGAATAATAGAAAAAATGAGTATTGCTTAGGCAGAGCATTACATGACCTAAAAACTCATATTTTTAGGTCAAGAGAAATGCTCTACTTTTAACTTCTAAATTTATAATAAACACATATTTTTATTAATATTATAAAAAATACAATGCTAATATTAATTCTGAAAAGATTAAGTATAGTAGATTAGAGTTAAAAATGTTGTTTGTTAAATAATATTAATTTTATAAATATTAAGATTATTGATTTGTAAGTAATATATGATAATATTATTTACCCTACAAAATTTATCGAATTTTTTTTTTGTAGTATATATTATTTTTTTATTAAATTAACATGGGAATATATGTAATAATAATAAAGACTTTTAAGGCATGGTAGAATTAAAAAATTGCATGTTAAATTTAAAGTCTAGTTTATGAGTAAATGTTTATTAATAAAATAAAAAATAATTTAAATAAATTTATTAATTATAGTGTAATCCATTTTTACTTAACTCAAATTCATTACATGATTTTATCTTTAATTGCTTTAATTAAATCTTAAAATTTTTATTTTATTCATAACTTGATTTATATCTTTAATTGCTTGAATTAAATATTTTTTACTTAACTTAAATTCAATATGTATGGTGCATAAACATTGCTCATTATATTTATGTATGTTGAAGCTCAACAAACAAAACATGTGCATGTGTAATTATTGAAGTTTCAATAATTTTCCCCTCATATTAGTAGGGTGGTTTAAGAGTGTTAAAGTTCTCAAATAATCATATGCTATTTTGTATCAGGTAAAAATGAGACTTAAAATTAGCAAATTGATATTCTTGACCAATCAAGTTATTATTATAATTGAGTCCAACATTCTTGTAAAATAAATGAATCAGAGTTATATGAGTAATTCTATTGAGAAAACTTCATGACTTATTCATTTTATAGTCAATATTAGATTTGGAAGTATGCTAAAACCTCTTCACTTATTTACTTTATAATCAATATGGAATTAAAAAATACGAACTCCCAAGTGTCACATATTCTTTCACGGTTCATTTAATGAAACTTTTGTGAGGTGTAATAAAAGATATATTGGTGTAACTAAAAAATTTAATTATCGAGTGATAAACATTGTGTACATTTTGGGTTTCATTTCCAATTACTCATGATTTGCACAAATTTTTCTATTAGATTTACTTAAATCTATTTTATTTGATATTCGATTAATATATAATGGATAATTATCATTAGATATATCATTTTTTTAAAAAATGACATATATAATCTATGGTTAGCTAAATCAAGAATGATATATAAATTCTAAAATTAATTGGTTTAAAAATTACATCCAAAAACATGCTAACTATCTTTGGATAGCATAATTAGGCAAATTAAGAACCAAAGATCATCTATTTTCAACCTCAATCCCACAAATTTTGATGGTGAATTTTTAACCATCTTTTTTTAATGTTCTATTTGCAAAGATGTAAATAGAATATATTATGACAGGAAATATATTGTGAGATGCAGACAAAAGATGTAAAAGATTCTATTTCAAACATCTTCAAAATGATGAAAATAGAATATTTATGAGGGTCTCCAAGGAACATTCAAAGGAAATCAACATTTACGGCAATAATTTATTACATCTGGAAAGAAAAAATAGAAGATAATATGAAGGAAAATCCAGTGACACCGGAATGATCATGAAGAAAATCAAAACTAAGATTTAATTTTTATTTTGGGAAATATGTTGTAATCTAAAAATAGAAAAGTTCGAACAAACTTTTTTAGTGCTTTATTACTTATCAAAAAAAGGATGTTATATAAAGTTTGGATTATAGCAATATATTTATTAGAGAGTGTGAATTGTGGAGTTATTTTACAAAATTCATTCAATTAGTATAAGAATCACATTTTTATATACGAATAAAAAACTTTGTACCTTGATTAGTCATGTAATTAGTGCCTTCTAAATTTCAACTCTTATGATTTCTATCAACTTTTATCTTCGTAATTTAAGTGTCCAACTAGTTCCATATAGTACTACAAATTTAACTCTTCCTTTATATCAAAATCAATTCTATAATATCTCACTCTTCTTTCATCAACACCGAGAAAGCTCATACTAGTGGATGACCCTAAACCATTATGTTATAGTTGTACACATTAGGTAATACCTGATCATGCAAGACTTATCATGTGAAAATTATTTTGATATATAAATTATTTTTACCTAATTTGGTGAAATATATGATAAATCTACTTTTCTTTTTGATACTTATGCTTGCTGGCATATGCTAATCAGTTTATGCATTACTCGAATAATTTTCCAAAGGTATTCTAATTGCTTTTAAAATTGGTATAATCAAGTATAGATATCTTTATGGATGAGGATGATCTTAATATTTATGATGAAGGGTATAAAGATTGATTTATGAATTATGAAAAAATATTGAAAAAAAATGCATTTATAATAACTTGGATCATTAATTATGGTATTTGAATTTTTGAGTTATTGGATGAATTAATTTAAAGAAGGAATGGGAAAGAGAAATATAGGTAAAACTTTTAGTAGTTTAGTTGATGAATAATTTTGATATAATTTGTGAAATTTACTAAATTTTAGGTTCTAAAAAGTAAGATTTTATCGATACTACTCGGCAGTGGAATCCAATAAACATAATTTCAATGACTAATTAAGGTTTAAAATTTTGAGGTTCATCTTTAAGAATGAAATATCTAAATTAGATAATAGATTATAACTATCAAAATTTCACATTCAAGTCATTGATAACTCCATGAAAGTAGAGTTTTTTTTATCTTTATTACCTATTTAAAAAAAACAAAGAGAATAATTTTAATTTTATGTATTTTAATATATATATATATATATAATCATACTTTAGTACTCTTTATTTTTTTTAAAAAAGTAACTTTATATGAATATTTTTTATGTAAAAATGAAATTATTACATATAGAAGATTAAAGCCGGCTTTTAGTGACTTAAAGATCATTTAAAGGAAAATCTAAGAGAATGATATTTATTGAGCATATATATCTTTATATATATATATATATATATTTATTTATTTATTTATATAATGTATATATATGGTTGTGTATACGTGTATGTTTGTATAAATACATAAATAAATACATACATACATATGTGTATGTTTGATATATATATATATATATGTGTGTGCGTGTGTGTTAGATATATGTGAATATATTTTTATATATAAATATATACATACATATGTATGTTTTTATGTATACTATATATGTAAATATATGTGTATGCACATATTTATACACACACACACACACACACACACACACACACACACACACATATATATATATATATATATGAGTGTGTGTGTGTGTGTTTGGGATGCCTGGATATAATTAAAACAAAAGGAGTAGTTATAGAAAAGTTTTCAAAAATGAGTTATAGAGAAAAATAAAAAACTAATGATATTCTTATAAAAGTACAAAGACATTAAAGAAGAATTATTAGAAGTCAAAAATAAATAGAAGCACAAATGAGGACTTATAAAGAGAAGGATATATTTTTACACAAACAAATCATTATGAAGACAAAAAGAAACATACAAGAAAGAAGAGAAGAAGAAAGCTTACGAACAAAAACACAAAAATATTATTCATGAACAAAAACTCAAATCCAATAAATTAAAAAAAATAGCAATACGAGTTTTTTCTTTTATTTTATAATACTATTAGAATTCTTATTGACAATCAATTGACTAAAAAAAATCTAAAAACTCAAAAAATAGAGGAAGGATTAGGTAATTGGATTGCTTTTAGTATTTGGTATAAATTAAAAACTCTCAACTCCAATAACTGTCATAGCCTTTTGCCTAGGCAAGTTATATCAACTCCAATAACTGAAAGTTACCTTCCCATAGATGCAAACTCTAAATTTCGTAAGTCCTTTTGAATTTCATGGGACAAGATATATTCAATGAGTAATTCCTTCGGCTTTTTGTATACACTAGGTTTGTGGTATTTAATGAATTTATGCAAGTACTTAAAACTTCATTTTTATAATGATTTTAATGCTTTGTAGTGATAAATTAAAAACAAACATGTTTTAAACTCTTAACTATGGATATTTAGGATTCAAGTGGCTAAGGTAAAAGAACAACCCAAAAAAATTGAATCACTATAAACATTGAAGTGAGATAAGAAGATGATAGCAAACCTTATGTAATTGCAAGTCTCAATGAAGCTTTAAAAAAAGTGAACATATAAAAAGTTCTTGTTATGGTCTTTGAATTTGATAAATCTAACGCATATGATTATATATATAAATAAATATTTATAAACAAATGTTATATTAAAGCATTATATATATACATATGTATATATTCATTAATACTTATATATATATATATACACATTATATATATGTGCATATGTTTCATATATATAAAACATAAGTTATATGTATATGCAAATATATATGTATGTATATGCATGTATAAGCATATATATATATAAACATATAAATATATGCATCTATAAATAAAAATATATAAACAAGTATATATACACACACACATACATATAAACTTGTACATATATATTTCAATATATTTTTTATCAAAATTGTTTTTTTATATTGTTTATGTAGGCTTATATATATATATATATGTATATATATCAACATATGTTATATATATATATGCCTACATACATATAAGCCTACATATATATATATATATATGTTATATAATTATTATATATATATATATAAGCCTACATAAACTATATAAAAAAACAATTTTGATAAAATATATATAGAAATATATATGTACAAGTTTATATGTATGTGTGTGTGTGTGTGCTTGTTTATATATTTTTATTTATAGATGCATATATTTATATGTATATATATATATATATATATATATGCTTATACATACATATACATACATATATATATAATGCTTTAATTTAGCTTTAAATAGTACACCAAAATAGAATTTATTTTATTTTTCATTAATTCATGGATTTCTAATATACTTTAGAAAAACTAATTATGCATTTCTCAAACAAAATCAAATATCTCATTTTAATATTCATACCTTATAAAATAACAGATCACACCTTTTACAAATTTAAGCAAAAAAAAATTAAACAAAGATAATTAATAATTAAAATGATCAAATTTGTCATTTCACCCCAATCAAAAAGCTAGGTTCTAATCGAAAGTTGCATTTTAATAAAAGCATTCATCCTATTTCAGTAAAATTCCCTAAAGAAAATTAGTGATAAAACATCTCTCTACATTTTAATAATTTTTCCTTTTTTATTTTAATTAGTTATTATATATATTTATATAGTTTTCCATATTCTTCTACCAATTTATTTTCATTTCTGTCGATTGATTTTGTTTATTTAGCTAATGCTATTCTACAACTAGAACTTGTGTATTTGATGTCTACCTACTTGAAAGTATGAGCCCAAACCCGTAAGGTTTGTCATCATGCCTAATGCTATCCATAGTTGATTCTATGTTGCCTAATTACCAAATGTAAATAGACACCACATGGATATCATCGTCTGGTGCTGACATTTTTCATGCTCCAATTCAAGGAGTAGATGCTTTAAATAACAACAATATGTGAATTTCCATTAACGTGGCTTTGGATCTTGTTTGAAAGTTATCCAATTGAACTTTGTTACACCCATTAATAATTGAATGTTTTATCTAGTAGAAGGTTTTCACTAGATAAAAATCAACAATGAGTTAAAACACAATCATATTAGTTTTGATGACCATTAATTATGTTTGCATTTTGAGTGAAATCTATCATGTCATTTGAAGTGTTATTTACTAGATAATGTCACTCTAATAATCTCATTGATTTTTACTTTAGTTATTTATGTTACTGAAAAAATTATGATAAATCCGTGGGTGTATCGTGAAGAAGATTACCTCGACTAATTGTACACATTGATGAGAGTTTTGATTTTGCATGGCTTTGGAAAATATAAAAAGGGTCTTGATTTTGCATAATAATGATGTTAAAAGATCTTGATTTTTCATAGTATTTTTCATCATAACTTTTCTCACCAACTCTTATTCAATGAAAATCAACCTAAAATAGCCCAATAATTGTAATCACAATAATAAATTCATTCTAAATATAAATAGTTATTGTAATATATATTGGAGGTTGGTGGTATGATGTGATGGACTTGGTCCTTAGGTGGCAAGTTTGCATTATAGGCCTATTTTAGTATTCTTCTTAAAATAGTATTCACCTTTAATGATAGCATATATACAAAGGCTTTGTAGATATGTTTTTGATCTGTCTTTCTCTTATATATGTTGAGATAGTATATACAAGGCAAATTAATTAAAAGAGCCCTAGGGGCCCTGGGGCGTGAAGCCATGCTTTGTTGTTGATGGTAATATCGAATAATGTTTTAATAACTTATGTTGGAAGGATTTGTCTTCCTTATCCTAACTAAAGTTTCATTCTTCAAAACAAAATGCCAGCCAGCCCTTAGGTTGTGTGTGTGTGTGTGTGTGTAAAATACAATAGATGAAGTATTCTAAGTTCCCTTTAATGCTCATTTGAAGAAGAAGATTTTGTAACCTGGAAATAGTCCAATCAGGTAAACAAATTTTTATCCTTCCCCTCCCTCCACCTATGTTTTCAAAGTGAAAAGGGAATTGGTCAGGCCTAGCGCTTAAGGCTTCTAGTTCCTCTTCAATTATGTTTTTTTTATTTGTCACCTTGCATCTTTCATTTGACATTCAACTATGCAAATAAATATGTGAGGCAACTCTCTATGTTATTTCAACTAGTTAAACAACTTTTCAAGGAAATGAGCTTATTCGTCTCTATCACATTAGGCTCAACCATTTGATCAATGTTTCATCTATCATCATTGTTCTCGATTGCTCCTCGCCCTTGCAAATAAATAGTTAGGGCATTCTTAAGGATGTCCTACGTTCAAAATAAATTGATTGAACTTTCAACATCACACCACTTAACATAAAAAAACAAATATACTACTTAATATCATAGAGCTCTTAATATCTATGAGCACCCTAGCAAGAATTGTATGCAATTATTATCACCCTTCTCATTTTGACTAGTTTTATCTACGAGCAACCTTTACTTCTCTTAATTAGCTTGTTTATGAATGTGCTTGGATGTATAATATAGGGCAACCCCATTTCTGGCATTAGAGGAAGCACATGGCATGGAAAGCAAGGCATCCTTAAGAATTTTATCTCATTGGGATCCGACTAGTCTACCATAGTGTTAAAAATGAGGGGAGATGATTTTTTTAAACGATAAAAGGCAAAGTGGCATATTAGAATTTTCTTATTCAAGGGAAGATATGAATATAGATATCATAGGATATTTAAGGCTAATGTCTTATTTTAATAATAAAGAAAAATGATAACTTTTCGCTAGGTTGATTATTGAATACTTTTCTTAATAATTCTATCTCAATGCACTTGAGCACATTTATTACTTGTGCATTAGTTACTATGAAACTCAACCATAATTCTGATCGAATTAGAGCGGCTTATGTGTTTCTCTTTTATCTATGCATTTTTTTTTCATTAGAGAAATCATGTTTACAGATGGCTCACTAATCTATTTCTTTTATGTTGTTATTTCTTAGCTTCACTCTAGTCTCTCTTATCCAACTTTCATTATCTTCAGAAACTCAATCCTAGTTTGCTCACGTTGATGCTTTGCTTTTTCTTTTTTTTAGTTTTATTCACTAGCCCTTACATTCTCCTCTCAAATACTATGCAAGTTGTGCATATATATATATATATATATATATATATATATATATATATATATATATTTATTTATTTATTTATTTATTTATTTATATTTATTTATATTTATATATATTTATATTTATATATATGATGTATATATGTTGCTTTTCTTGTCCATATTTTCTTTGTCTGCATTATAATCATAGTTGTTAGCTCATAAAATATATCGTATATTATTTTTTCTATTTTTTCTGTATTATGTATTATATCGTATCATGTAACATAAGTTTTTTCACGTTGTAAAAAATATGTAAAAAGGTATATTTGTATAAATGTATATTAAAAGTATGAATTATAGTATATGATAATAAAAATGTAACCTTTTGTATAAGATTATTTTGCTTATTTTTTTATGATTATTTTTTTAATTCTTTTGTATATTTGAATAATTAATATAATAAATTCTTTAACAGAAAAAATTAATTTTATGTTTTTTAAATAATAGAAAAAAGTTGAGAATGTATGTATTGTTCTATCATAGTATCACATGTCATATCATGTTTGGTATTTGTATTGTAAGATATGTTTTAAAATAAGATATAAATTGTGAAACCTATTAATTATCATTAATTAATATATGTTGTATTATTGTATCATTTTTTGTATCACAAGTTTCCAACAACTATGATCATAATTATTTGGTATTTTTTTTATCTATGATGTTAATTTGGTGGTGACATGATGCATTTTTTTCATTGATTTAGAATATCAATAAATATCAATCATGGGTATGATTTTTTAGTTAATGGATATTGTTTTAATAGGATGAGTATCATCATCATCAATATGTTTGTTTCTTTTGTGTTATTAACATTATCAACCATATATAACACAGTGCATATAATAATTTATTATTTTGTAGTAGTAGTTCATACTAATAATTAGTGCTGCTAATGATATGTGTCGAGTTCGAGTTCAATTGAGCTCGAGTCAAGTTGTTAAAATTTTGAGTTCGAGTTTAATTGAGCTCTTGTGTTCATCTTTTGGAAGTAAAAATTGGGTTTTTACTATTACTAGTAAATAAAAAATTGAATTTTATTGTTATTTTATGAATTATTGTATGATAATTTAATAATTTCATTCCATATATTTATCAGAGAATTTCATAAACCAAACTCTCATGTCTGCCAAGATTCATGCGGCATGTTCTCATCTGAGTCATGTTGGTGACTAGAAAATTTTTTTCAAGGAATTGAGATAGATATCGATTTTAAATTGAGAATATAGAGGCGGAATGCTTAGTCATAGTCATTGTTATATGAGAGTTGATATTCATATATTGCATCAAATAGATAACGTTTCTAAGTTTGACTATGATAATCAAATAACTAAGCATTCAAATTTGATATATAACGAGACCATAAGCATATTGAAATTGATTTTCATTTCATTAGAGGTAAGATCTAATATAATCTGTATGTAAGGTTGCTATTGCTTACACTTATTTTTATGATGGCTAATCATATAGTCTCATCGATTTTAATCTTAGCTAGATTTGGCATTTTCATCAATATTGACATTGCTAAGTATGTTTGTCATCTTTTTTTTAGCCTACAGGTTTGCTCGTGCTATAGAACTATACACACAAGCTATCAATTTACCTGATCAGAATGATGTGTATTGGGCCAATCGTGCAATTGCCCATGCCAAACTGGAAGAAAATGGGTGTGATGTAGAGGATGTTTCCAAGGTTATCAATTGTGATCCTTACTATTCCAAGGCACATAATGCTTCATGAGTCTGCTGTGTATACTTTTCTTCTTCTTCCTCCTAACATTTGTCCGAAATTACAGGGTTATCATAGATGAGGTGCTACATATCTTTCCATGGGGAATCACAAAGAAGCATTGAAGGACTTTCAGCAGGTTTCAATCATATCAATAAGCTTGGTTCACAAACTTCATTCATCTTTAATCAATACCATGTTTGAAGCTGTTTCAGTCAACATATTTGATGATCATGAACACCATGGGTCTCTTTCATCATAACTTCTATGATGAACATGAATCATGTTAAAAAAATTAGCCCAACGGATCAAGATGCTGCCCAGAAGTTTGTAGAGTGTAAGAAGGTAGTATTGAAGCTCAAGTTTGAAAGAGCCATAGCCGTGCCCGGATCTGCATGGAAGTCTGTAGCAGATTCAATTGATTTTCATTCTATGGAATCACCTAACCTGTATGAGCTACTCATAGTCTTTTATTTTTTATTTAGAGGCTTGAGTTTCTCTTATATTGTAGTTACAATACAAGTAAATATCATTTGTCCTTATAATACAAGTTGTGACTTGGTGTGATGGTAAATATCTTTCTCCAAAGATAATAGGCCTTGAGTTAGAGATATCAAAATCTCTTGGATCCCATGTCAAGTAGGAACCTCATCTGCTAGGTATGGTCGTTATCATCATACTTATATTGTAGGTCCTTATATATTTTCATAAAGATTAGTTATTTTTGTATCCTTTTTGTACAAATATATTTTATTTTGAAATTTTTATTAGATTTAGTGAGGTGAATTTTTATGTTTTGTTGCATATTTAATAAACTTGGCTTTGCATGCTTTTGTATACAACTATGATGAACATTATTGTTCTAGGCCAAGAATAAAAAATCATGTATTAACTTTTATTTTGAATTATTATAGTTTTTGTTAAACTTAAATTTTTTATGTGTGTTTTAATTTTTTTTTTTTTGAGATTTATTGCCTAGTGAGATGAGACCTAATACTTTAGGATAAATTGATGGTCAAAAAATAATCAGTATGAAAAATGTTGAATATTAATAATTTTATCTCCTAATTTTCTAATTGTCTTCTTTATACAAGTCCACTCAAAAAATTAAGTTTTATTCTTATCTTTAATTTTATTATTTATTTTTAAAATTCTAGTGTAGTTTTTAAAGAGCCTACATCGCAAGATTTTCCTAAAATGTGATATATAAAGTAAGGTGCATTTTATCTTGCATATAATTTTATATAAAAACATGAATAATGTTGGATTTTATTTTGGCAGCAGTGGCAATGGAGGCACCGGCAGCAATGGCAACGGTTGCAGCACCGGCAGTGGCAGCAACACCGGCAATGGCAGCAGCAGACAGTGATGGCAGAGGCAGCGATGGCAGAGGCAACAGCATCGGCTGCACCGGCAGAGCGGCAGAGGCGGTAGTGGCGGTAGCCACGGCAGCATCCTCTATAGCGGCAGGGCAGCAGCAGCATCACCGTCAACAGTGGCAGCAGTAGTGGCAACGGCAGGGGCAACGGCAATGACAGTGATGGTGGGAGCAGCAACAAATGTGGTATATACGTACGTATATATTCAGTATATACGTACATATAATACTGCAGTATTTTATGTACATATATACTGAGTATATATGTACTAAGTATATATGTACGCATATTACTGTAGTTTACATGTACATATACTACAATAATATATGTACGAGCAAAATTCTAGTATATATGTACATATTTACTGCATTAATATATATTTATCAAAACATACTTTTTTTTATTTATTTTGATTTGATTGAGTGGTTTAAATTTTTTACAGATATGGTACCATATTGTTTCCCATGCGAAGCTCGTATAAGTGAAAGGATTTTTCAACAGACATGACAAACCGTGACTCGGATAGCTTTTTTGTAGCAGAAAGTTGGTGATCGGATGAGCGGAGGAATAGAAAGTAACGTCAATACATGGATAGATTATACTTTATGCATAGTCGGTGGGTATATTGATTGATAAGATGTAATATATTTTTTATTATTTTTTTATTTTAGTTATTTAAAATATTATATTAGAATAAGTTATTAAATTAATTTTTTTGTTTAATTTAAAAGTTTCATTTATAGTTTCTGTTTTTATAAAATTTAATTTAAAAATATTAAATTATTTAATTAAATTTTTGTTTAAACTGTATGACAATCAATTTTAATTTGTGTTGTTCATGTCTATATTAACTATTTTTATATATCTGTGAATATGTTTGTGTTTCTCTGAATTTTTTGGGTAAAGTTTTAGCCTATTATAGGTATTTAAAAGCCTATTATCAGTAGCAGTAGTTGCAGCGGCGGTGGCAGTAGTGGCATCAGAGGCAGTGGTGGCATCGGCAGCTACAGTAGTTGTGGAAGTAGCAGCAGCAGTGGCAGCAGCGGAGGCAACGGCGGCATTAGTGGCAGCATTGGCATCGGCGGCAGCAACAGCTGTAGTGGTAGCAACGGTAGGGTGGAAGCGGATGCAGCATTGGTAGCAGGCACAGTGGTGGCTACACCGGCAATGGAGGCAGCTCATGCAGCATCCACAACGGTAGCGGCAACAGCGACAGGGGCGGCCGCGACAGTGGGAGCAGCAGGAACGGCAACAAATGTGATATATACTTACATATACTTTTGCATTATTTTATGTACATATATACTAAGTATATATGTACTCCATATATTTGTATGCATAATACTATAATTTATATGTACAAATACTGTAGTAATATATGTACGAGTGCAATGCTAGTATATATGTACATTTTTGCTGCAATAATATATATTTATCAAAACATAGTTTTTTTTTAATTTATTTTGAATTTATTTATTGGTTTAAATTTCTTACAGATGTGGTGTCACTTTGTTTCCCATATGAAGCTTGTATAAGTGAAGGGATTTTTCAAAAGACGTGAAACACCGTGACTCAGACAGCATTTTCGCAGTAGAAAGTTGGTGATCAGATGAGCAAAGGGAGAGAAAGCAACGTCAATGCATTGATAGATTATACTTTATGCACAGTCGGTAGATACATTGATAAATAAAATGTAATATAATTTTTTTTAGTTATTTAAAATATTGTATTAGAATAAGTTATTAAATGATTTTTTTTTGTTTAATTTAAAATTTTCATTTATAGTTTTTATATTAAATTTAATATAAAAATATTGAATTATTTAATTAAATTTTAGTTTAAGGTTGTATGACAATCAACTTTAATTTGTGTTTGTTCATGTCTATAATAATTATTTTTATATATCAATGAAAATGTTTGTGTCTCCGAATTTTTTGGGTAGAGTTTTAGCTTATTATAGGTATGTAAAAACCTATTATCAGCAGCAGTATCAGCGACAGTGGAGGCAGCGACGGTTGTGCAAGCGGCGCGGGGATAGTGGTGGCGGCGGCAGTAGTGGTGGGAGCGGCAGCATCGAAGGCAGTGGCAGTGGCTACAACAGCTACTATACGAAAAGCAGTGGCGGTAGTAGTGGCTGTAATGGAAGCAGTGGCAGAGGCGGTAGTGCCGAGGTAGTGGCGGCACTAGTGGTGGCAGTGGTAGCGGCAACATGGAGCGACGGCATCAGTAGCGGGGGCAACGACGGCAGCCACTATAGTGGCCAGGGGCGGCAGTAGTGGTGGCATCGGTAGCGGCAATGGCGGTGGCAATGGGGGCATCGGCTGTGGTGGCAGGAGCGACAGTAGAGGCAGTAGCGGTGGTGGCGATAGTAGCAGTGGTATTGGCAGCGACAACAGCAACGGCAGGAGCGGTAGCGACAATGGTAGTGATAGTAGTGGTAGGAGCGGCAATGGGAGCAGTAGCAACAACACCAAATGAGGTACATATGTACGAATAAAGTTAGTATATACGTACATATAATACTGTAGTATTTTATATACATATATACTGTATATATTTGTACTCAGTTTATATGTACACATAATACTACTATTTTTATGTACATATACTACAGTAATATATGTACGAGTGAAATGATGGTATATATCTACATATATACTGCAAGATTATATATGTATTAAAAATTAACTTTTTTTTAATTTGACTGAGTGGTTTAAATTTCTTACAGATATGATACCGCATTATTCCTCATACAAAGCTTTTATAAGTGATGAGATTTTTCACTAGACATTACGTGCCGTGACTCGGATAACTTTGTCATAGTAGAAAAATGTTGATCGGAGGAGCAGAGGGAGAGAAAGCAAACTCAAAGAATGGATATATTATACTTTATGCACTGTCAGTAGATACATTGATGAATAAGATGAAATAAATGTTTGTTATTTTTTTCATTTAAATTATGTACAATATTGAATTTGAATAAGATATTAAATGATTTTATTTTTTGTTTATTATAAAGTATTTATAGTTTCAATTTTTATTTAATTTGATATAAAAATATTAAATTATTTAATTAAAAAATTTTAACATAAATTAAATTCTGAAATTATTTTTGAAATTAAAATAGCTAGGAAAAAATCCCTTGCTAATTTAGCTAGAAAATTTTCGTTTGCTAATTTAGCTAGGGAATTTTCCCTAGCTAATTTAGCTAGGGAATATTAAAATTAGCGACGGATATTCCGTAGCTAAATATATTTAGCTAGGGACTATATCCATTGCTAAAATTTATAGACCAGCACTTTAGCTAGGAAATATTCTGTCGATATTTTTGTTTAGCGACTGATTATTTCATTTATCTTGCTATTTTAGCCATAGAATTTTTATTTTTCAGCAAGGGAATTTTTCGTTGCTAATTTTTTAGATAGGGAAACTTCCATCGCTAAAATTTAGCAAGGAGCACAATAGAAAGGGACCCGATCCATTAGTATTCCGTCGCTATTTCCCGTTTAGCAAAAGTAAATTCCCATTTAGCTTGGGAATTGTCCCTAGCTATATGGGATTTTTGTTGTATTTTGTTTTCCACTTATTCTTCTTATTCATCATCATCTTCTTTTTCTTCCTCATCATTTTTTTTTCTTCTTAATCTTCTTCTTCCTTTTCTTCTTCTTCTTCTTCTTCTTCTTCTTCTTCTTATTATTCTTCTTCTTCTACTTCTTTTTCTTTTTTTTTCTTCCTCTTATTTTCCATCTTCTTCTTTCTCTTTTTCTTCTTCTTCTTCTTCTTCCTCTTCTTCTTTTTCTTCTTTTTATTATTCCTCCTCCTCTGCTTCTTCTACATTTTCTTCTTCTACTTATTCTTCTTCTTGTTAAACTTCTTTTTCTGGTTCTTTTTCTTATTCTTCCTCATTTTTTCATCATCTTCCTCCACTTCTTTCTCTTTATTTTCTTCATCATTTTCTTATTCTACATCTTCTTTTTCTCCTTCTTCTTCTAATTCATCATCTTCTTTTTTTTCTTCCACTTCTTATTTTTCCTCTTCTTGTTCTTATTCTTTTTGTGCCTATTCTTTTTCTTCCTCTTCTTTTCTTCCTCTACTTCTTTTTTTTCTACTTTATCTCTTCTACTTTTTTTTCTACTTCGTCCCTTCTACTTTTTTTTCTTCTACTTCTTCTCTTCTACTTTTTGTTATTGTTTTTCTTTTTCTTCTCGTTCTTCTTTTTCTTTTTCCTTTTTTCTTGTTCTTCTTGTTATTCCTCTTCTTCTACTTACTCTTCTTTCTTTTATTCTTCTTTTCTTCTTCTTCCTCTTCCTTCTTTTATTCTTCTTTTCTTCTTCTTCTTCTTCTTCTTCTTCTTCTTCTTCTTTTTCTACTACTTCTTATTCTTCCTCCCTTCTTCTTCTTTATTTTCTTCATCTCCTTCTTCTTCATTTTCCTAATATCCTCCTCCTTCTTCTTCCTATTGTTCCTCTTTTACTTCTTATTATTCTTCTTCTACATTGTATTTTTCTTATTTTTATAAAAATTATTCTTCTTCTTCATTTTATTCTTCTTCAGTTTATTCTTCTTTTTCTTCTTCTTTTTCTTCTTTTTCTTCATTTTCTTCTTCTTCTTCTTATTCTTCTTGTTATTTTTATTATTCTTCCTTTCCTCTTATTCTTATTCTTCATTTTTCATCATCATCATCATCTTCTTCAATTTATCTTTTATATTCTTATACTTCTACCTTTTCCTTCTTCTTTTTCATCTTAATATTCTTTGTCCACTTGTTCTATGGCATCTTCTTTTTCTACTTCTTCCTTTTCGTCATCATCCTCATCTTATTATTATTATTATTATTATTTCTCAACTTCCTCCCCATCATCTTTTTCTTCCATTACTGCTTCTTCTTGTTCTTATTCCTCTTGTTCATCATCCTCTTCTTCTTCTTCCTCTTCTTAATCTTCATCTTCATTTTCATCATCATCATCATCTTTTTCCCTATCCTCATCATCATCATCATCTTTTTCTTTTTCTTATAATTCTTCTTCTACATATATTATTTCTTCTTCTTCTTCTTCTTCTTCTTCTTCTTCTTTCTCTTCTAATTATTATTATTCATCTTCTTCACTTTCTTCTTCTTCTTCTTCTAATTATACTTCTTCTTCCTCTTCTTCTACTTATTCTTATTCTTCTTCCTCATCATCTTCTTCTTAAATTCTTGCATTTCATATTCTTATTTTTTCATGTTCATCCTCTTTTTATACATCTTCTTCTTCCTTTTTTCTTCTACTACTACTACTACTACTACTTCTTCTTCTTCTTCCTCTTCTTTTTCTACTTTTTTTTATTAATCTTCATCTTCTTTTTCTTCCTCTTCTATTTCTACTTTTTTTTATTAATCTTCATCATCATCTTCTTCTTCCTCTTCTTCTTCTTTTCCTCCTCATCTTCTTTCTTCTTCTTCTTCTTCTAATTCTTCTTCCTGTTTTTCTTATTCTTCTTCTTCCTCTTGTTTTCTTCTTTCTTTTTTTTATTCATCTTCTTCTTACTTCTTCTTCCTCTTCTTCTTCTTCTTCTTCTTCTTCTTCTTCTTTTTATTTTTCTATTTATTTTTCTTTTATCTTTTTTTATTCTTTTTCTTTTTCTTGTTCTTCTTCTTCTTCTTTTTCTTGTTCTTCTTTTTCTTCTTTTTCTTGTTCTTCTTCTTCTTCTTCTTCTACTTTTTTTTTCTTCTTCTTCTTATGCTTCTTTTTCTTCTTTTTCTTATGCTTCTTTTTCTTCTTCTTCTTCTTACGCTTCTTTTTCTTCTTCTTCTTCTTCTTCTTCCTCATCTTATTATTTTTCTACTTTCTCTTCTTCTTAATTTTTTTCTATCTCTTCTATTTCGTCTTCTTTTTCTTATTCTTATAATGATTATTCTTCTTCTTATTAATCTTCTTCTACTTTTTTTCTTTTTCTTTATCATCCTTATCATCCTCTTAATATTTTTCTTCTTTTCATCCTCTTATTCTTTTATTTTGTTGTTTCTCTTCTTCTTCTTCATCTTTTTTATTTGTTCTTCCATTTCTTATTTTATTCCTTTTCTGCTTTTTTTTTCATCATCATCTTCTTCTTTTTCATATTCAGCTTCTTCATCTTACTGATCCCACTCTTCATCATCTTCATCTTATTTATCCACATTATCATCATCATCTTCTCCATCTTCCTCTTCCTATTCCAATTCTTTTTCATCTTCTTCCTCTTCTTCTTCTTCTTAATTGTCTTATTATTTTTACTCTTTATATTCAACTACTTTTTACTCCTCCTCCTCCTCTTCTTCTTATTCGTCTTCTTCTTATTAATCTTCGTCTTCATCTTTTTCTTGTTCTTTTTTTTTCTTCTTCTTATTCGTATTCTTCTTCTTCTTCTTCTTTTTCTTCCTCTCCTTCTTATTATTATTTTTCTTCCTCTCCTTATTATTTTTTTTCTTCCTCTCCTTCTTCTTATTTTTTGTTCTTCCTCTCCTTCTTCTTCCAAGTCTTCTTCTTCTTCTTATTCATATTCTTTTTCCACTTCTTCTTCTTCCTATTCTTCTTCTATTTTTATTCTTCTTCATCTTCCTATTCTTCTTTTTCTTTTTGTTCTTCTTATTCTTCTTCTTCTTTTCCTCATCATCTTCTTCTTGTTCTTCCTCTTTTCCTTTTTATTCTTCTTATTATTTCTCTTTTTATTTCTCCTCCTCTTCTTCTTCTTCTTCCACTTCTTTTTTTTATTATTTTTATTCCACTTCTTTTTTTTATTCCACTTCT